>PVJI01028021.1:0-16991 GCA_004026765.1 Micronycteris hirsuta
CATTTTTCACTTTATTTTGTATTTGCTTGACCAGAACTAGTGACAATGTCCTGATTAATTTCAAAGAAGTTGCAAAATATATTCTCCTGCTAGGCCAGAAAGGAAGCAATAAATGGATATTATAAGCACTATCATACTCATATTTATATTTATTGAATAGTAATGTGATGAGAATAGGAAATAGTAAAGAGAACAGTTATGCCATGAAAAACTCTTCCTTGAACAGACACAACCCAAACACATAAGCGAACATCTTTCTTCTCAAAATGAAAATTCAGGAGCTTGAGAGCATAAAATAATATTTCTTTGCAATCATAAGATTTGTCTTAAACATGCATTGAGTTTTTGAGTCTTACTCCATCATGTATCAGTGTCTGATTCTTTATAGAACTATGTCTTCTTTTTTAATTCAAATCCCCAGGAAATGCATTATACTTACTCTTCCTTATGTATGAGTACCTAGTTTAAAAAGTGAAGATAGAGGGCAAAGGAAAGTGGGCAATTAAGTTATTATGGACAGTGAATTTCTAGTCTAAACATTTAGGACTCAGAGTTCAGTAGGGATGTATAAACTTTATCTAGAATGAGTTTAAACTCACCAACTTAAACTAAATAAACTCACCAGAGTAAGTAAAATGCAGTATCATTTTGGCACTTGACCAATCTCTATAGGTAACAGCCTATAGGTATTATATCATTAAATCTTATCCAAACTTGCTTATACATTCACAGGTAGATTTCTGTATCCTCATTAACCTTACATACAGCCATCATAGTGTCGCACAATGGTGTTTTGGTCATGATGGATTGCATATACAACAGCGGTATACCAGATAGCCTAGGTGAACTGTAGGCTATACTACCTAGGTTTGTTTGTTTAAGTATACCCTATGATGTTTGCTCAATGGCAAAATTTCCTAATGAGTCACGAAATCCATAATCATTTCTTTCTCTCCTCTCTGTTGCAAGCTTTTATTTACTGTTTTCAAAATATGAATGCTGAAAGGATTTTGAGATAAGGTAAAACACCTATTCTTATCTTAGAATACACTTAGTGTTCAGTGAGTACTACCATCACCACTGAAAATCAGTTGTTCAGATTCATGTCGTGGAGTCAGAAAAGTAAGATGAGACTGCAAGTGGATGATTCGCATATTCTAACTTTCTCTGCTAGGTCAGATCTAATTTCTACTTATTTCAGTCAAAATAGTGCAATAGATGTCAATCTGTTTGTTATTGCTTTTACAGTGTCCTATACTCCTGATGAAATTTTAAAATGAAATTTACCTGTACATATTTAATTCAGTTCAGTCCTACATTCCCTGTAATTATATTTTATTTTCTTGGATAATTGAAGCTCTTCCCTACTTCCAACCCCAGACCACTTCCTACACTCTTCTATATTCAATCTGTGTTTCTAAACCAAATCTTCTTGGGGGATCATCTCCCATCTTTTATCTCCTATGAGACATCTCTCCATGTAATTAGATTAACTATCATGCAAAGAGAAAATGGTCATTGAAGCTACTAGGCTGAGATGGAGTTTAGCATATATTTTGTCTTGGAAAAGACATAAAACTAGCTCTCAATTTGAAATGAGAAGACACACATTTGACATGATGTCTAGTTTGACTATGGAGCAAACTGTCAGCAGAGATAGAATTCTTGTTATTATATCCATGCGCTGAAGGCAGAAACAATTCATGTCAATTTAATCTATGTAAATGCGTACATTATGTAAATGTGTACATCTATGTAAATTTATGCTTATGATTAAAAACACATGGACACAGAGGTCAAATAAGCACATACAATTTAATGTTTCATCATGCTTGTCCAGATTTAATAGCACAATGTGCCACATATCAAAAGGGATATGGTCTGAGAAATGGATTGTTAGGTGATTTGCCATTGTGTGAACATTGCAGAGTGCATTCACATAAGACTAGATGGTAGAGCACCCACTACGCACCTACGCTATATAGTATAGCATACCACTGTCAAATATTCAGTCTGTCATTGAGTAAACACCATACGTGGCACATAACTACATATATACATATCTTATTACTTTTTATAAATAGACATGATAAAATGTATCGTATAAATAACAAATTACATATTTGTGAGTGTTCATTTAAAAAATAAGATGCTAGAAAAAGACAATGAAAAAAATGATTACATACAATGTGTAACAATCAAGTTGGTATATTAAAAGGACAGAGTAAGCCCGGCTGGTGTAGCTCAGTGGATTGAGCACGGGCTGGGAACCAGAGGGTCCCGGTTCAATTCCCAGTTGGGGCACATGCCTGGGTTGCGGGCCAGGTCCCCAGTGAGGGCCATGTGAGAGGCAACCATACATTGCTCTTTCTCCCTCCCTTCTCCTCTCTCTGAAAATAAATAAGTAAAAATCTTAAAAAAAAAAAAAAGGACAGAGTGAATAGCATCTCTTCTTTGAATCCTTACAACAGACATAATTTATTTGAATTATAATATTTATGCCTTAAATTTATTTAATTAAGAAACTCATCACTAAGGCAATTTATCTCTATTTCAATTATTATCTTGCTATATTAGCGTTTTCCCCCAAAATAGATCCAAAATAATAATCAATAACTATGGCCTAAAATTTATGTACCTAACCACTAAAAGGAAATACACAAATAGAATTTATTTTATTTTAACAATAGAAAAATGCAGTGGAATATTATAAATTGATATCCATGCATATAATATATGTTGGTGTGCATAGATATTGTCAATTATTGTTTTTCATGTGGGTTATTAGTAACTCTAAATGAAAGATGAATCTCTTTACTTTAGATTATCAGAGGGGAAGTTCCTCTTTTATATTATTGGATCAGTGGTTCCATAGTTCCCTATAAAACCTTTAACCCCTTTTCCTTTTTATAACCACCATATCTCTGTAAATCCATGCGATCTACAACAAAGCTGAATTTCATTAGCCTTAGTTCTCTCTTGGACTATAGTTTCCTGAATGCCAGGATTTTTTTGAAATATACAGTGTTTCTTAAAATAGGTTTCAGTTATAAAGTGATGGGTATTAATTTTCATATAATATACCAGCTCAATATTTCACATTTATGAACAAATCGCTTGTAACTGTTTAAAAAAATTAATCTAGCCCATCTATTTGTGACAAAATTCAAATATTCAAAATGCAAGTGCTAAAATTTTGGGTCTCCTAGTATGCACTGTTATATAACAAGTAAATTCCCCAAATTCAGCTGTGTGGCATGAATGCTTTCTGATTTTCATGTAATCTAGAATCTGGAATCTCATTATAGTAACCCTGATTTGTCATATGGTATTAAATTTGGCCCATAGGGGAAGTCAGGTAGACTTGGAATTTATTAGGAAATAATACTTGATATCCTTGGTATGCCAGTATCTCAAAGGCATATATTAACTTTGATCATGATCAAGAATGATGCATGGTGCTTACTTCCTCCCATTCATGCACCATTTTTAGTGTTGCACAAGTTAATGACCACTTTAATTTCTGTCTCATCAATAAAAAGCACTCTCAAGATTCTCAGGAGATCAAGAAATCATCTAAACCTTCAGGTAAAAATTCATAGTTCTGGGCTATTTCTGAAATATAATTCATGTTTCTTTATGTACGCATCCTTCCTACTCTTAGGTAATAACCTGTGGTTAATACTCTTTTGCTCAAATTTCTATGAATACTCTTTTCACAGAGTGGACCTTGGCCTCTAAGCTTTATTTGATTGTCTTCATTGAAACAGAGAAGGGCAGAACTATAAATCAAAGGACCCACTGACAAAGACAACGGGGGGGGGGGAGGACTGAAGGTGGGAGGTAAGGGTGGGTGGAGCAAGGGGGAGTAATGGGAGGAAAACAGGCACAACTGGAATTAAACAACAATAAAAGCATATAAAGAAAAAGAAATCAACATACCTTGCTAAACTGAAATAACTGATTATTTAATTTTTTTTTCTCATCCTATAAGAAATACTGAAATGCTGACTGGAGCAGTAATTTCCTAGAAATTGAACTGACCATAGCAGAAACAGACTGTGTTATGATCCGTCAACCCTTTGGTCTCTCCAAAACACATCAGGTTGCCGCGTCTGTTTTGTGGAAGTAATTGAAAATAGTTGCAATTTTATAGTTAATTCCACCATAAGAAATCAAATGCAGTACAGATTCAGGGGCCTTTAAAAATGGATTTGAATTAATACTCTATAAGCAATTCAGAACATTTTTAGATAAGAATGGATAAATAGAGTTAAAATGTCCTTTGCATATTCCAAGGAAGTGATATCTATTGGAAATGAATATTTAACTGAAAAAATTTATTTCTCTAGCCTTGAATCAAATCTTTCAATCAAAAGGTTATATAGTTAAAGTGTATGCTTTTGCTGCTTAAAAATTGCCTTTGATTAATTGTGTTTTGTATCAATGATCTCACCTTTTATCACAACCGCTAGGAGACCACTTTCAGTTGCTAAATGGGGTTGTCATGGGGAATAAATACACTGTACTTATTTAAAGCTGCCCATATTTATCTTAGTAAATATTAAACCCAGCTTATTAATCTAAACTGATATTCTCTCAAAACTAGAGTTTACACGTCAAATTTTCTTTCTACATAAACTTTACTAAAATCAACAGGTTCAACTCCTGTGTAAACCTAAGAAACAGCTTGACCTTGGAATCCCGCTACGCTGACAAAAACCAGATGGTCAAGGCCAGGACGCTGACAGTAAAACTCCATATTGGGACAGGCAAGGACACCGCCTGCAGCGCACAAGCCCTCCCCCTGATCTCTTTCGTCTGCCTTCCCTCTCCTTCCTTCCTCTGAAAACTTCTGCCTGGCTAAAATGTTAAGTTATAAACATGATTCAGTACCTCTCAGCTAGTAATCAAAATTACATATTCTGTAACAAATCAAAATATAGAATCAACCCTGTACTTTTCCTTCTGGCCGAGTTCTCATTGCAGCTGTGAGAAACACTGGCCCTGGCATAAACCACAGGTTTCTGGAGAAGTGAAGAGTGTTCACGTCAGAGCAAAACCGCAGGCATCTGATTGAAGCAAATTAAGAGATAATATCAGAACGAGGGAGTGAACCTGAGCAGGAACTACGCAACTCCTAGTCAGCCCCCTCTGCTTACTCCTGCTTCCCTCTCTCAAGAAAAACTGCATATCCACTTCTTTTATTTTCTCTTTTCATTTTTTATACTTCTTTACTCTTCTCTCCTTTATTCCTCCCTCCCTTCCTTCCTTCCTTCCTTCCCACCTTCCTTCCTTCCTATTTGAAATTTGGAGAACATTATGCTAAGTGAAATAAGCCAGTCAGAAAGACAAATACCATATGATTTCAGTCATATGTGAAATCTAATGAACGAACTGAACTAACAAGGGAAATATGGTAGAGTTATACAGAGCAGGTTGACAGCTCTAAGAAAGGGGCTGGGGTGGTGAAAGTATTGAGCCAGAGAGAGAGAGAGAGAAAGAGAGAGAGACTCATGTAAACGGATGCATTGTGGTGATTGCAGGGAGGGGCGTATGGAGGTGGAGAGACATAGTAGGGCATGCTACCTTTCCTTTCTCACCAGATTACATGACTTCATATTTCCATAATGCTATTCAAGAAATACTAAAACTAGGGTCCCGGTTCGATTCCCAGTCAGGGCACATGCCTGGGTTGCGGGCCAGGTCCCCAGTGATGGCCACATGAGAGGCAACCATACATTGCTGTTTGTCCCTCTCTTTCTCCCTCCCTTCTCCTCTCTCTAAAAATAAATAAATAAAATCTTTTAAAAATTAAAAAAAAGAAGTACTAAAACCATTAATGGTGGGCTTTTCTAATTTGAATGTGATTTCAATGGAATTTAGAGAAGAAAAAGTATATTAACTGGAGACGAACTGAAACCAAAACTAAACATCTGTTCTAGGAAACAATACAGTTCTCATTAAACAGGTTTCCTGATTTTCGTATTCAACACTGTGTTCTACTCAAAGTAAGGAGGAAAGGTCTGGAAGGGGTTTCAGAAGGAAATTACAGAAATTGGAGCTCTTTAAACTATAATGCCTATATATAAATAACAGAGAATAGAAAATAATATGAACCAAGTTCTCAATAATGGTACAACTTTTCTTTACAGAGAAACAAGCTTTTTTTCTGGGTTCTTTCTTGTTTGGTGACACCCGACTAAGCTATTACTTGCAGCACAGACACTATGGTTGAAACTATTTAATTTTTTTTTCTTAAAAATAGTAAAAAAAACCCTGTTGAATCACACTATTTTTATACTGGGTCACGTTCCCCTCCCATGTTACTTATATACTTACACTACTTTTTTACATATAAACATATCTGAATAAATATATTCTTGCTTATAAGAATTTTTGTATAAAATTCTAGACCATTAATTCGTTATATGAACCCAAATGTTTATAAATTCAGTATGCACAAGTTCAAATTTAAACATTCATAGTTCATTTCTACTCTCAGAGTATACATTGTCATTCTGAGAAATATATTGTCTGTCACTTTACACAGAGGCCACTCTTTTAATAATAATAAATGAACATGTGAATTTTTTGTGGAACTAGATAATCTACTAAAAGAAAATGCATACCTGAATTGCAAGGATGACAGAAAATTATTTTCTGGTATCATTCAATACAATGAAATTGAGTGTTTTCCTCATAATTTTCCTAAACACTTTTTTAAAAAAATGAAGGCTTTATTTTTACTTTGCATAACATGATGCAATAATTTTGTTTTACCAATCTTTATCATAAATAATCTTTAAAAATCAGTGCCTTTTAAAATTATTCTTAATTTTCTCTTAAAAATGTTGTAGCTTAATGAAATTTAAAAGTTAATTACCCACCATCCAAAATCAAATCTTCTTCCAATAATTATATATATATATATATATATACATTTTTTTAAAGATTTTATTTATTTATTTTCAGAGAGAGGAGAAGAGGGAAGAAAGAGCAATGTACGGTTGCCTCTCACATGGCCCTCACTGGGGACCTGGCCTGCAACCAAGGCATGTGCCCCGACTGGAAATCGAACCTGGACCCTCTGGTTCCCAGCCCACGCTCAATCCACTGAGCTACACCAGCCAGGGCAATAATTATAAATTTGGCCCCAATTATATAGATGGTACACAGTGGAATTGTGCAGTTGAAAACTATGTAATTTTATTAACCAAAGTAACCCCAGTAAATTTGATAAAAATAATAAAATAAAAGCCAATGACTAAATATTAAAATGTGCACATTTAAAACAATTAAATTATGAGAAGGACAATATAAGTAATCCCTAATCTGAAACTAATATTAAAAATTTAACAGCTAATTTAATTATTTTAGAAATTTTAGACAAGTTTCGGTTTTTATAAAAAGTTTATAGCTTTAAAAACAGTGTAAAATATTTTCAGTTGATTTTGTAGTAGGATATTTATTTTAAAATGCATACCAAAATTAATTTGGAGGAAAAAAGACAACATTGAATCAAAGGTAATTTAGCTTATAAAGTCTTCTTTTCTAGTATTATTAAATAATGATACATTTTCATTTTCAAAAGTGAGACATAAAACTATTACAGGAAAAATTCAGTAACCCTTATTTCCAATAAACAAGACTTTTTAAAAATCATGAGCCCAGTAAAGAGTTACACCACTAAGAATTATTTAGAAAAGAAATCTTCATATTAACTTTTCTCCAGATTACATATAAAAAGTGTAGTATCTCTGAGTATGATATGCTAAACCTAATATTTTATTTAATATTAAGAAAACAATATTGAACAAAAAGATAATATACAATTCAAAATATACGATGAGACCTATTGTGAATCTTCCAAAAATTGCATTATATCTGAACAAACATACTGAAATATTCTCCTATTGAATTTATACACCTACTTTTAAAATGTATTTCATTGCCTTGACCCGGGACTGTTGCTGATAGAAACCAGGTGCTGCTGCTGCTGCTGCTGCTTCTCCTTCTCCTTCTTTTTGTTATCCTTTAAAATATATTCTCTTGCTATAAAGTCTGTTCAGGCAAATCAGACACTTAGAACTTTTTTCTTTTTATTGAATCTATTAGGGTGACACTGGTCAACAAATTTATACAGGTTCGATTCTATAACAAATCATCTATCCACTGTAGTGTGTGTTCACCAGCCCAAGTTAAGTCTTTGACTACCACCATTTACACCCCTATATCCTCCTTTACCTCCCAGATGCCCACTCCCCCCAGCAAACACCACACTGTTTTCCCTGTCCTTGGGTGTTCTCTCTCTCTCTTTTTAATGATAAGTGAAATAAGGCAGTCAGAGAAAGAAAAGTAGCATATGATTTCACTTACATGTGGAATCTAATGAACAAACTGAACTAACAAGCAAAACAGAGATTGACGCAAAGATAGAGCACGCTGATAGCTGGTGGGGGCGTGGATCAGGGACTGTGTGGGTGGTGGGGAGATTGAGGAAAAAATAGAACTTTAGATGCCTCAAGCATATTTTCCCTTAAAAATATCTGCTAAATTATGAAGCTTTGAGGAGTAGAGACTCAATAAATGAATCAGAAAGAAAATTACAAGAAGAGAAGAGATTTTTGGCAGCGTTATGTTGGTTGAAGAGATAAAAACTAGGATTCAGGACTCCCCAAAAGACGGAACTTTGGCAGTGTGTTATGCTCCAAACTAAAATTCCTGGAGGGTTGGACCTTAGATTGGATGGGGATAACTAGTACCCAGCCACAACTGAAACACACATTTGATTTATTTTTATTCTTGAATGAATTAGAATAAGTCTCCTTTTTATCTGAAAAAAAGGATAAACTCTCTCTGAAATACAATAACATTATCTGTAACTTCTACAATTTTTTAATACATAGTCTCTAACATTTAGATAAAAATAATCTGGCAAGCCCAGAAACAGGACCATTTGACAAAAAAACAAAAATAAATAGCATACAAACAAACAAAAATATAATATATGCACATATCAAACTAAAGAAAACCAGACAGACACAAAAGGACCACAAGCTATCTAGGCATTGATCAATACTTTAATTAAAAGGAAATGTATTTAAGGTAAATTTTAAAATCACTAAAATAGAAAAGAAGGAGCAGTCCATTAGAGTACTAAAATTTATTTTTTAAAAACTCAAATAGAGCCCTGGCTGGTGTAGCTCAGTGGACTGAGCGTGGGCTGGGAACCAGAGGGTCCTGGTTCGATTCCCCGTCCGGGTACATGCTTGGGTTGCGGGCCTGGTCCCCACTGAGGGCCATGTGAGAGGCAACCATACATTGCTGTTTCTCTCCTTCTCTGTCTCCCTCCCTTCCCCTCTCTCCAAAATGAATAAATAAAATCTTAAAAAAAAAAACAAATAGAATTACTATAAATGTAACATAATAATGAGAATCAACAATTTGTTAGAAGGGTTTAGCAGCAGAAGACAGGATTAGTGAATGGGAAGCCAAGTGGGTAGAAACATCTAAAGTAACACACAAGGATAAATACACATAAGGAACAGTGACTAGGGATTTTTTTTTTTTTTAAATAAGATGTATAGGTAATGAGTTTAAATAATGGGGCTAGACTTTCAGAAGGAGAAGAGAATGAGATGGAAGAATATGTAAAGATGAAATGACCAAATGTTTGTAAAGCCCTTGAAAGATCACACTCCGTAGATTTAAGAAGTGAAGTATCAAACAAATAAGTAGAGGATAAACTAAGCACACAATAATAAAGATATTATAAAAACAAAGACTATGAGAAAGTCTTTTAAGATTTTGAGATTTTTGACTATGTAAAAATAAATAAACAAAAAACCAAAACAAACGGACCTTTGAAGAACCTGCATACTGTTTTCTGTAGCAGCTGCATCAATTTATATTCCCACGAAGAGTGTGTGACAGTTCCCCTCATCCACATCCTTGTCAATGCTTGTTATTTAAATATACATATATATTTACTTAGATTTAGATTTACATTTTCCTGAATATTAATGATTTTGAGCTTCTTTTCTTATGTCTATTGGCCATATGTCTTTTTGAAAAAAATGGCTACTTAGTTCCTTTGCTTATTTATTAATCAGATTATGTGGGTGTTTTGCTATTGCATTGTACGAACCCCTCATGTATTCTGGCTAAATAACTCTTTATGAGATACATGGTTTGCAAATCGAACTACCATATGATCCAACAATCCCACTTCTACATATATCTAAAGAGACTGAAATAAGAACCTTAGACACATCTGCACTCCCGTGTCCACTACAGCACTATTCACAATAACGATTACATGCACGTAACCTATTATGGATGAATAAATAAAAAATGTGCTATATATACACAATGAAAACTTAACCTTAAAAAGAAGGAAATGCCACCATTTGTGACAATGACATGCACCTGGAGGACAATATGCTAAGTAAAATTAGTCAGATTTATGGCAAGCACTGCATGATAACATTTAGATGAGGAATCTAAAAGAGCCAAACTCATAGAAGCAGAACAAAGATGAAAGATGCATGCAAGTAGAAATAGATTACTATCAAATTCTAGCAATCATAAAAGTATGCTATTAGCACAAAGATATCAAACTACACACATCGAACAGATGGGATGTCCAGAAGCAGATCATACATACATGTCCCCCTGATTTATGACCAAGGAAACAATAGTGTAGTGGATACAAGATAGTAATTTAAATAAATGTTACTTCAAAAAATAATGAATCTTTAACTGCTCCCTCACACCTACACACAAAAACTTTATAAATGAATTATTGATCTAAATATAAAAATTAAATTATAACTCTTAGAAGAAAAATTGATTAGCTTCAGAATCATGGATTAGGTAAAATGTTCTTATCTAATGCCCAAACACCAATAAATCAAAACAATAAATGGTAATATGGAAATTAAGAATTGAAATTAAGAACTTTTGTATCCCACGAGACATAATTAAGGCTGAAAAGCACGACACAAATAGGGAGAAGATAATATCTTTTTATATTTCAAAGGGTCCTTTGGATAAATCAAAAGAAAAAGAAGGCAGAACACCCAGAAGCATACACACGTAAACACACAAACTTTGAAAGGTTTTATACAAATAAGGCTGCCTGTTATCCACACGGCTATGAGCACGTGAAAGCTGCTAAACTTCATAGAAACACAGAATGGCTAAAGTGAATCACAGACAGACAAACGAGGGAAAATAAAACAAACAAACAAACAGAAAACTAAAGGAAATGTTGACAGATTTAGAGCAGCCAGAAACCTGATACACTGCTGGTGAGAGTATAAATTGTTAAAATCCCTCTGAAAAATCATTTGGCAGTACCTATTAAAATTACCAAGCTCACATTCCTTCCATGGCTGGGGGACTCCGATGGTTGGAGTGCTGTCACCTACACCGAAATGCTGTGGGTCTGAGTGCTGGTCAGGGTACACACCTGGGTTGCTTGTTGAAGCCTTGGTTGGGACATAGATGGGAGACAACCGATCCATGTTTCTCTCTGACATCCCTTGATCACATCTGTGTTTGGTCTTCCAAGTAATTCTGATGCCTACTAACTTTTAAGATCCACCAATTTAAAACAAGCCTGTTATCATGCTAAGCAAAATGAGCCAGACAGAAAAGTCAAGACCATATGAGTTCACTTATTTGTGGGTTATGAAACTGAAAACAAATGGACAAACAAGACAAAAAAAAATAACCCTCATCATAGACACAAACAATATGTTGATTACCAGAGTTCAAGTGGGACGGGGGAGTAGTGAAGGGCAGAGGGGAGCGAGAATACAGTGAAGAAAGGAGATTTGACTTTGGGCAGTGGGCACACAATGCAATATACAGATGATGTATCACAGAACTGTACACTTGAAATCTACACAAGTTTATTAAGCAATGCCACCTCAATAAATTTAACTTTAAAAAAATTAAAAAGATAAATAAAACAAACTTACATTTTTTTCTTTTTTAAACTATATTTTATTGATTATGCTGTTACAGTTGTCCCACTCTTCCCCCCGTCTTCCCCCCACCCCCTTACCCCCCCTTTTCCCACCCTTTAGTTTTGTCCATAGGTCATACACATAAGTCCTTCTGCTTCTGCACTTCCTATACTATTCTTAACCTCCCCCTGTCTGTTGTCTACGTCCCATTTATGCTACTTGTTCTGTGCCCCATTCCCACCCTCTTCCCCTACCACTCCCCTGTTGATATTTTTCCATACCTTATATAACTCCCTTTAACATTTCATACAATAAAGGCTGGGTGGTGATGAACTTCTTGAACTTGACCTTATCTGAGAAGCACTTTATCTGCCCTTCCATTCTAAATGAAAACTTTGCTGGATAGAGTATTCTTGGATATAGTTCCTTGCCTTTCATGCCTTGGAATACTTCTGTCCAACCCCTTCTTGCCTGTAAGGTCTCTTTTGAGAAATTGGCTGACAGTCTTATGGGAATTCCTTTGTAGGTAACTGTCCCCTTTTCTCTTGCTGCTTCTAAGATTTTCTCCTTATTTTTAATTTTAGGCAATGTAATTATGATGTGTCTTGGTGAGTTCCTCTTTGGGTCAGAATTCGATGAAAAATTATCAAAATTGCTTGAACAAATGAGGAGAGATCTTCAGGGAACCAATAGGATTAAGAAGGAAACTGGAACTCAGATCAACAGGGTGGACCAGCAGAAAGAAAAAAACATCCAACCAGAAAAGAATGAAGAAACAATAATTCAAAAAACGGAGGAGGGGCTCAGAAACCTCCAGGACATCTGTAAACGGCCCAACATACGGATCATAGGGCTGCCAGAAGGAGAAGAAGAAATCCAAGTAATTGAAAACTTATTTGAACACATAATGATGGAGAATTTTTTCTGTTTTTGTTGTTTCCTGTATTTTGTTTTGCCATTTAGCAAAAATTGTCAGGTACATTGTTAATGGTTAAGGAATATTAATTGAATGAATAAATAGTGTTTTGTATTTTAAATTATATGTAACTTTATGCTGAATTTTACTTAATTGTATCCCATGTAAGAAATGGAGCATCAAAATTTAAATAATGTTCATGCTGTTATTTTTTATTTTTAGTTCAATAATCATGCATTGACATGAGAAAAGGAAAAAGAGAGAAATCTACTTTTTGTTGACTTGAGTACCATGTATCTGCAGAGGTCTTGCTGTAGTTCCAAACATTTGAGAAAGAACTCTTTTTTTTCTTAAGTATTTTTTAAAAGATTTTATTTATTTATTTTTAGACAGAGGGGAAGGGAGGGAGAACAAGAGGAAGAGAAACAGCAATGTATAGTTGCCTCTCACATGATCCTCACTGGGGACCCGGCCTGCAACCCAGACATGTGCTGGGAGGTTCCCTGACTGGAAATCGAACCGGGACCGTTTAGTTCCCAGCCCGCACTCAATCCACTGAGCTACACCAGCCAGGGTGAGAAAGAACTCTTGACAGAACTTCCTGATTAGTGATTATTCATTTGGACAAAATAATTAATAACAAGATAAAATAAAAGTGGAAAAAATCAGTCATTCAAACATTGACTTGTGAAGATCTTTACTTAAAAAAAAGGAAAAAAAAACACCTTCAAATATAATGAAAGGGTGAAAGAAAATCCTACAACATACAGAGATCTTACTATCAACTGCCATGAATAAAAATGAAATGCCTAAAGACCTAAAGTTATAGCATGTAATCAAGTTAATACAATCAGAAAAAAAAAGATCAGTTTACTTAAATATGAATGTCTAGCTCTATGCACACTTTCTGAATAAACTTCAGATGTAGCATCAGTCTCATGGAATAGAAGAACAAGCAAAGTTGGATCATCAGGTGTTACAATTCATGAATCCATGAAAATTTCATGAGCACCAAAAGTGAGTTATCATTAAAATGTTTTGAAGTCAGAGTCTCAGATCATTAAGCAGCTACTTAACTGTAAACCTTGTAATTAAAACCATCAAAATTGATGTGCTGTTAGGGCTCCACACTTAGTAGTTGGATGTTAATCAGGATTTGGTTTACTGTCACCAAACTGTGTCTGTGAGATTTCTATTTTCTTTCACAAACCATGAATAGTGGCTTGAATTATACATGAAATAGAAATTAGAATACTCAATGGCTTTTGAAGGGGGACAAATATTTCATAGGGTCACTCTACTTCATAGTAACTTGTATTTATTAAAACAGAGAAGATACCCATTAAGCTGTGTTTATTCCTTTCTATTATATCAATCACTTTACTTAGGAGATAATGTCAAGGACATGCAAGAGAAAGATAATATTTAAAGATTATAGTTTAAGTGCTTGTGTTTTTTAACATTTAAGACTAAACATTATATCCATTGTTTGATTGAACGATTGGTCAACTGATCTACCTACTCACAGTTTAATAGTAAAAATGTATAAGTTTAAACCCAAGTCTAAGGGCAAGTAACCTCATGTTTCTATATTTCCTTCAAATAAATCATGCTGCAGACACTATCTCTACTTTTTTAATATTATTTAACTTCTAGTCAGATCTTGACTCCTTTGGGTAATTTATGCATAGCTTACATCAAACAAAATTTCCCTCTGAGAAGGAATATTAATATTAGCCAAGTATTAGGAGTTCAAGATTGTGTTTGAAGGATTAATTTCTAATATTTCAAAATAGAATCTATTCCCACCAGTTATATTTTTATCCTCAGGCACTCTTCTGGTATTAACTTACATTATCATCAGTTCTCTCCTTCTTCACTGCAATGTAGCTTGAAGTCAGTGCCTTGGGAACTAAAACAACTCCTTTAGGAAGAGATGGCATTCTCTTAATAACGCATATAAAGTTGCCATTGAGTACATCAAAAATTACTGAACATGATAATTTTTATTGTTCAACCTAAGAATAAACATGAGATTTATCTGTTAAACTAATATCAATTTAAGGATTTTTCAGATTTGTGAGGTATAATTAATAAAATTGCAATACATTTGAAGTATACAATGTGATGGTTTGATATGCATATCCACTGTGAAAGAATTCTGCCTATTGAGTTAATTAACACATCCATCACCTCACATATACTCGCATATTTAACTTTTTATTTTCTTTTTTTAATTTAAGTAATAACTTTATTGTTGTTCAATTACAGTTATCTGCATCCTCTCCCCTCCCCTTCTCCCTCCCCCTCCATATGATCTCACCTTTAACTGGATCATAAATAACTTTTTATTTTCTTTGTGAGAATATTTAGGCTCTATTCTCTTAGCAAAATGTTTTAAGTGTGTTTTATTGATTATGCTATCACAGCTGTCCCATTGTTTTTTTCTCTCCTTTATCCCTCTCTGCCCGGTACCCCCTTTCCCTCTAGGATTTCCCCCTTAGTTCATGTCCATGGGGGAGTTGTGCATATACGTTGCTTGGTTTCTCCAATTCTTATAATATTCTTAACCTCTCCCTGTCAATTTTGTACCTACCGATTATTCTTATTCCCTGCAGCTTTTCCCCCATCTCCCCCATACCATATATTGTTTTAGATTATAGTCACCACGTTATACAGGAGAGGACAAAAGAAAGTTTTTGCATTGTGACATCTTTTTAGTTAATGAAGCTATTGTAACAATCATAACCCACATGTCTTTTCCATACAAAGAACTGTAACCCTACTTTTGCTCACTCCTGTACACTAACTAAGTCCTCAGCTTGTGGTCTTTCCCCAGCCTCTTCTTATTTCTCTGTCTCCTAGCCCCCTGAAGCCACTATTTCGCTCTGTTTCTGTGAGTTTATCTATTTAAAAGAGTTTTAAAAAAACATGTAGTCTGTGTCAAATATTACATTACATAGTAAGAATACCATAATCAAAATTACCTCACACATAGAGAACTTGGTCCTATAAACAAAGCTATAAGGCTAAAACTTAAGTTTATTTTCACTTTTAACATTTTTATAACAATGTACATATTCAGATCTAGAACAAAAGAGGAAAAATGGAAATTTATAGCTGAATCAGAGGAGCCGGCAAATGAGACTCAGGGAAGCAGGATACTAGCGTGCCTGCCTGGCCCAGCTGGGGTGAGATCACTAACAGTGCACTCTGACGACCTCAGGCATTGCTCACTAATGATTGTCTCCTTTCTTGCAGAAATAATATCTTATTATTTTATCTTTTTATTGACTATTTTATTTAAGCACACAAATTCAGCCTTCTTAATCTTTTATTTATTTATTTATTTATTTTCAGAGAGAGGAGAAGGGAAGGAGAAAGAACAATGTATGGTTGCCTCTCACACGGCCCTCACCGGGGTCCCGGCCCGCAAGCCAGGCCTGTGCCCTGACTGGGAATCAAACCGGGACCCTCTGGTTCCCAGCCCGTGCTCAATCCACTGAGCCACACCAGCCGGGCATTAATCTTTTCTTTTTATCTTCTTTTACCTTTTTCCTTTCCATCACAGCCTAGGTGTTTTTGGATATTCTACATTACTTTTTACTTCAACATCTTCAAAATATAACATTAAATAGATGTAAAGATATGTAAAACATATAAGTTATAAACATAATGTAAGACGGACAATTGTAAATTCATATCATAACTCATGAACTAGAAGATATCCAGTATTCTCCCCCCAAATTTTTTCTGAACAGTAGAAAACATATTGATAGATATGTGGCACTTTGAAAGTGACTAAAGTTTAAATATATAAGAATAAATACACAATTTTTTATAAATAAATTCCATTTTCAGGGTTACTCCATTGCATGTCTTGAATTAGAAGACGAGACTCCCTGGTTCGAACTCTAGACCTAACAATTTTGGGATGTAAATAGGGTGAGTTACTCAACATATATGCCCCTCAGTTCTTCATCTGTAAAGTTGGAATAATATTATTATGTAGCACTTATTAAGTCAGCTGCTGGAATTGTTGTCAACAGATAGCCCTCAACTGTCAGCCTGCTTCATGGGGGGCTCTGCTAAAAACT
>PVJI01028022.1:0-16953 GCA_004026765.1 Micronycteris hirsuta
GGTAAATATTGCCACCCTAGTTTTCTTTTGTTTCTACTTGCATGAAATATCTTTTCCCATACATTTATTTTCAGGCTGTGTGTCTTCAGATCTGAAGTGTGTCTCTATAAACAGCATATGTATAAGTATTGTGTTCTTATCCATTAAGCCAAGTTGTGTTTTTTATTTGACCATTTAGTCTATTTATATTAAAATGTTTATTATTAGTTATTGCCATTTTTATTCATATTTATAGTCTTCGTTTTTTAATGAAGTTTCTTTAGCATCTCCTTTAATTTCTTTGTGTCTGTGAGATACTTTATATCTGTTCTTTGGTTCTGAAAGATAGCCTTTCTGCATGGGTAGTTTTGTTTGTAGGTTCTTCTTTATCTTCATTTTGACTGTTTCATGCCACCTCTGTGCCCTGAAAAGTTTCTATTGAGAAATTAACTGACAGCCTTATGGGAACTCTCTTAAAGCAGTTAGCAGGTAACAGCTTTTCTCTTGATGCTTTTAAGATCCTTTGTCTTTACCTTTGCCATTTTAATTGTGCTGTGTCTTGGTGTGGGCGTCTTTGGGTTCATCTTGTTTGTGACTATCTGTGCTTCCGAGACTTGTGTATTTATTTTCTTTACCAGTTTAGGGAGTTTTCAGTCATTATTTCTTTAAATATGTTTTAGTGGCTTATTCTGTCATTTCCTTGTGGTTTCTCTCTGTGGTCAAGGGCATTACCCTTGATGTTGTCCCAGAGGTTTCTTAAACTGTTCTCAATAGTTTGGGATTTTTAGCTCATTTTGTTTTTCTTATTGGGTATTTTCAACCTCCTTGTCTTCCTAATTGCTGAGTTCATTCTCTGCTTCATTCAATTTGCCATTGATTCCATCTAGAATATTTTTCATTGCAGTTAATTGCATTTTTTATTTCTGTCTTTATGGTTTCTCTCTCTTGTTGAAGTTCTTAGTTCATGTGCTCTTTCCCTAAGTTTATTGAATGCTCTTTTTTAAAAATTCCCACCAGAGGATGTATTTATTGATTTTGGGGAGAGAGAAAGAGAAACATTGATGTGAAAGAAACATTGATTGGTTACTTGCTGTATGTGCTCCAACCAGGTATCCACTCTGCCACCTGGGTATGTGCCCTGACCAAGAATCAAACCCTCGGGTTTTTGGTGTACGGGATAACACTCAACAACTGAGCCACCTGGCCAGAGCTCATTGAGTATTCTTATAATACTGTTTGAAAGTCTGTGTCTGGCATATTTATTGTGTCCATTCATGTACTGTGTTGTTTTTTTTCCCCCTGGAATTATGTCCAGTTCTTTCACTTGGGACATATTTCTTTGTCTTCTCATTTTGTGACCATCTCTGTGTTTGCTTCTTTCTGTGTGTTAAGTGAAGCTGGTACATCTCCCACTCTTGTTGGGTGACTTTATGTTGTCCTGTATGATTTTAGGTGTTCTGTGAGTCCCATGGTACAGACCTTACATCACCTAAGCTGGTTGCTCCAGCACTGGCACTGATGTGTGTGGTATGTGCCTAGTTTTGTAGTTGAGTCTTCATTCTTGTTGTCACATGTGTATGACCTCTTGACTTGCTGGCCATGAGGACTGGTCAAGACCACATTTGACAAGCTGCTCTATGGCCTCCAAATTGATAGAGTGGCATTTGCTCCATTGAAGCTCCTGGTACCTGCCTAAACTGTTCTTTAGGTATGTTCTTTATGGAGTTTAATCAGGTTTTCTGCTGTTATCTGAAGTTGGCTACCAGTGTTTGGTTCTGGAACATTTTGGGCAGGGCTCTGGTACAAGCTAAGGTCATCCCTGGGCCACCTGATGGGAACAACAATCAGTGGTTGTAGCTGCCATTTCTGTCTCCTGAGCCACCTGGGAAAGATGGTATGCTGACTGGTGTGCCCCCATTACTGGGTTTTGGACTTCTCCTCAAGAGGCACAGGGCACAGTGAGGACATCTAAAGTGTTCTTGGTGCTTATGGGTCTTTGTGAGTTTTTAGCAAACTTTGTAGTGTGGTGATTGTAAATAATGCTGCAGTGAACATAGGGGTCTTTTGTTTTTTGCTTTTTTGATAATTCTAAAGACATTCTAACAGCTATAAGGTGCCTCATCTGAATTTTTATTATATTTCCTGGTAATTTAATATTGATCATCTCTCTGTTCATGTACCTCTTGGCCATTTGGATATCTCCTTTGGAAAAATATCAGTTTAGTTCTTCTGCCTACTTTTAATCAGATTTGTTTTTCTTATTGAATTGTGTGAGTTATTTTTATATTTTGGGTGTTAACTCCTTATTGACATACATGGTTTTCACAAACTTTCTCCCATTTTGTAGGTTGTCTTTTTATTTTAATTGTTACTTTTACTGTACAGAAGATTTGAACTTTGATATAGCCCTCTTTGTTGGTTTTTGCGTTTGTTATTTATACTTGTGTCATATCTCAAAAATTTTTGGTAAGGCAGGTATCAAGGTGCTTGTAAATTTTCTTTTAGGATGTCTATAGTATCACTTTCCATGTTTAATTTAGTCTTTGGGTGTTTGAAGCTAATTTTTATGAGTGATGTGAAATAAAAGTTGAATTTTAATTTCTTTTAGATACAAAATTTACCTGTGTTTTCAATTTTCCCCAGCACTATTAGTTGAAGAGAGAGCCTTTTTGTCATTGCATTTTCTTGGCTCACTTGTTGAATATTAATGGACTGTAACTGTGGGGTTTTATAACTGTGCTGTGTGTTCTGTTTTCTACCCCTGTGTATAGTTTTATGCCACTGCGACCAGTTTTATTTTTATAGTTTTGTAGTATAATTTGAGCCAGGAAATGTAATACTTCCAGCTTTGTTTTTCTTTCTCTGGATTGCTTTATCTGTGGTTCTTTTTTTTTTTGTTTCACACAAATTTTAGAATTGTTGAAAAGTTTTCTTTCCCGTGGAATTGATTAAAATAAAACTGAGAATATTTCTCCAGGCTTTTTGTCTTGCGCATTACCTGACTTCATTGTTTCTTTTAAGCATACTGTACAATTTGAAAGAATTTTGGAACTTAGAAATCTAAAATGTACACACTTTTACTGTTCTTTTTAACAGAATGCTACATTTTTATATGGCCTTGGTTTGGTTTACTTCTACTACAATGCATTTCATTGGTAAGTTTGACTTACATCAAGGGTGTGTGTGTGTGTGTGTGTGTGTGTGTGTGTGTAATAAACAAAATATTTTTATAAAGATTTTATTTATTTATTTTAGAGAGAGGGGAAGGGAGGGAGACAGAGGGAGAGAGAAACAGCAATGTATGGTTGCCTCTCACATGGCCCTCACTGGTGACCCGGCCCACAACCCAGGCATGTGCCCTGACGGGGAATCAAACCGGGACCCTCTGGTTCCCAGGCCACGCTCAATCCACTGAGCTACACCAGCCAGGGCTAAACAAAATATTTTAATGTCAGTATAAATACATTTCATTAGCAGCATACTTACTTTTTTAAGCTTTTAATCAGGTTCAGCTCTCATTATAAATGTAAGTATTTTTCAATTAGTAATAATTAGGATATGTCTTTCAGTGTGGAGGATTAACCGATAGTAGTAATATGTAGTATTTTATATACTGTAAAGTATAGAAAACTTGGCTTATGGTTTTCTGATTTATATGTTATAAGAATTCAAAGGAATGTGAATTGAATAATGGCCAGTGTTCATAACCATGTTATGAAGGTCATTCTGAATATTTATTTGTTTGTTCGTTTGTTTTGAATATTTTATTTATTTATTTTTAGAGGGAAGGGAAGGGAAGGAGAAAGAGAGGGAGAGAAACATCAATGTGTGGTTGCCTCTCGCATGACCCCCACTGGGGACCTGGCCTGCAACCCAGTCATGTGCCCCGACTGGGAATCAAACAGGCGACCCGTGTTCAGTGCACTGAGCTACACCAGCCAGGGCTCATTCTGAATATTTAATACAGAGTTCTTAAATATGCATTGACCAGTATTTCCTGTGATTTTCCACAGGTCAATGTTTAGCTTTCAGTTGGAGAGTTTGACTACTAATATTCTTAATTCTTTGTCTTTGGGCTTTTTAAATTGTGTCATAGTTTGATGCACTGCATTGCTTCTTAAATAAACTTGTGGGTTATAATTAAAATTTTTTCCTCTTGAGTTACAAATTGCTTTATGAGATCTTAACCTTAAGGCATCTGATTCTTTTGTAGTGAACCATCTTTCACATTAAGCCTAGAGAAAGACTATTTTAAAGATCCCTGTAAATTCTGTGAATATTCTATTCACGGTTCTGATTTACAGTTCTGAACTTTTAGAAGTAGAAAAGGTCTGAGAGATTACAGTCTTAATCTTTTGATTTTGTTGATAGGGAAAGTGAAAATAAGATGTATTAATTTTTACTTGGTGTTTTTTAACCAGTAGTTTAGTGGCAGAAGCAGCCTTATGTTCAGGACCTTGCCTTAATAATTTAAAGCATATTGCGATACTGAAAGAAAAAGATGGCATATTTTTTGCGTGACTATCAATGGCATTGTATTCATAGACCTGTAATTGCTTATAAATGGGAAGAGGACACTAGGTTATAAGAGTCAGAGACAGGTCTTTAATAGAATAATATGTTGGAGTTTTTGCTAGGTCAAAGTGGAATGATGTCTGTTTTTTAAGCAGTACTTACAGCTGTTCATTCAAATGGATACAGTCATTTTAGCTAGCCTGAACAAATTTACATGAAATCTGGTATAAGGATGGGAGCAAAGAGCTTTGTAGTTTAAGAATAAACAAGTGTACTAAACATTAAACAATTTTTTCATATTTAATATAACCCATGACCTTCTTTAGATTAAATATAAGAAAATAAAGTAGTGAGGGAGGTAAGTTATTTTATATGGAAAATATTAATTGCTTTAAATATAGCAATGTGCAAAAGTACGTTTACAGTTGTAATACAAATAAATATTACAATAATTAATAAATAATAGAAGAATAAAATCTTCTGTGTACTAACAACTGTTAACCTACTTTTGCTCACCCTGTATATATGTGAAAATGTTAACTTGCTTCTGGAAGAATGATTACAAATTTTGATAACTAATTTTTAAATGATGTCTGTGTGATTGCTAAAATGCTTCATTTTGTAGTGAGTGTGTTTATAGCTCTGCAATATTAGAAGTAGGACTTAACATAAAGGACTCACTGAAGACAGGTGGTGTGTTGCTTTCTCAAATTGAGGTCTGAATGTTATGTACATTTATTTGTAGTACAAATAAAATTGGCTTTGGAAACATGTTAAGATTCTAAAAGTAATCTCTAATGCATTTAGTGTCTTTAGGGAATACAGTAATTGAGATCAAATCAAACTTTTTTCCTTTAGTCTTTGTTCATGCTTGTCAACAATTCACAAAATTTAAATGCTACCAAATATTCAAAATTTGTTCAGTGTATCTACATTTTCTTTACTGATAACCAAGATGTGTTATAATAATTAAGACAGTGTACCTTTAAGACAAAGTTAGGCTGCAGTTTGCAGTATATGGAGAAGTAAGTCTCGTAAATAAGGGCCATTGATTTATGGCAAAAGCAGCACTACATTGCTGTAAGAGTAAGAATGAAGTTTCATACTGTCCTCTTCCATAGGAATTATATATATAAACAACAAACACTAGGCACTATGTGTGTTACATCATACTTACAGTAGATTTGGAATACAACCCAAAATGTGATAGGCAGAAGTTAAACTTCTAAAAGGTGATTTGTATGGATTTGTATGGAACAGTATAGATTCAGAATTAATGCTTTAACCTCTTACCCTCTTAAAAACTTTCAAACTGGAGGCTTTCTCATATATTTCAGAAACATTTAAATTGGTTATTTATACTCAACATGTTATAAAACTTTTAAATGTTATTGAACAATTTGAGAACGTTTAATTTAAATAAATTAACTCAGATTCCTTTCCATTTTCTAATGTTGTTTACTATTCAGTGTTTTTATAAAATTGTTATTTCTGTTAAAAATTTTTGTGCCAAATGTTTCTCATTCTACCAAGGAAAATACACATAAATATTAAAATCTTACAATTTCTTATGTCTCTCTTTAAGGGCAATTAAAGCATTTCAAGAGGTGCTTTATGTTGATCCCAGCTTTTGTCGAGCCAAGGAAATTCATTTACGACTTGGGCTTATGTTCAAAGTGAATACAGACTATGAATGTAGTTTAAAGGTAGGTTGTTGGGATATTTCCTACATATGTTATGTCTGTGTATTTGAATGTGTGCGTGTGTGTTTAAATACTAAGAATGTAGTGTAATTTGGAATTTCTATTAACACTTCAAAAAATGAACAAATTAAGGATATGAAGTAAAATTCAAAAAAATAGAGTGGATTTACGGCACAAAGTGGATATGACACGAAGATTTGCCGGATAACTTTTTTTCTTTTTTTAAATTGTTATTTTATTATAATTGTCCTAATTTATCCTCTGTTCCTGTCCCCTGCCCCATGTCCCCAACTCCCACTCCCACAGTTAATCCCCACCCTGTTTATCCATCCCAAAATAACTTTTTAGCACTTTAAGTTTTCGTGGGTGTTTGTTTTTAAAAAAGTAACTCCAGAGTGACTTATGTGGAACTAATGAATGGTTTTATTTCCTTTTAGCATGTTAAACACTTTTGTGTATGTGATGGCAAAAGACACGAAGAGTTGGTTAGTGATACAGTACTTGGGATCTATTTATTGACATTTTTTTTCCTATGTGTGTGATTAGCAATGTAACCACTTCTAGTAGAAGGACATGTATCATAGCAAAATGATAGATTATCTTTTATTAAGGCTTGTTAGTAAGAATAAAACATTTTGGAAAAATGCATAAATTTTAAGTACCTTCTGATGCCAGTTTGACTTGATTTAAAACTATCTGTTTATCAGAGTTTCTGGGTTTGTGCTATCATTTTATACTTTCTAAGCTTTTTAATAGGAATAGAAATTCTCTGCCTGGCAAAGGCATTGCTCTACAAAACAGCATGGGTTTCTGCAGAATCACAATGTTTTGTGACTTTGTAACTACTTGGAAAGTTTTTTTCAGATAGGTCAGTTATACATTATCTTTATACAAAGGGTGTGTGTATATTTGTGTGTGAGTGTGAGAGAGACAGAGGCAGAAAGAGAGGGGGTGGGGGGTGGAGAGGAGACTTTACAAGCCTGACTTATGCTGAACACCCTAAATCAAGGTCAGTAATTTCCTGAAGTTCAGTGAAATTAGAGGACAGTTGGTTTGTAGTTCCTTTTTATTATATTAAAAATATACAAATTAAAATGTTAACAGGAAAAAGATTAAAAAAAAAAAAAAGTCTGGAAAACACTGCATGTGAGAGTCCAGTTCCTCTCTCCCTTTGTAGTCAGTGACTAGCTCTTAATTCTTCCCACAGTGATGTGTGAGTGATTACATATGGAGTATTACCAACTATGGAAAATACTCAAGCTTTTCCACATTCCTTCTATTTTTCTATTTTATTTTCAATAATAGTTTATATTTAATATTACTTTCTGTTAGTTTCAGGTGTACAGCCTACTGGTTACATAATCATATACTTTACAAAGTCATGCAGCTAATATTTCCATTACCTACCTAATACCATACTGTTATTACCATATTACTGACTGTATGCCCTATGCTGTACTTTACAACCCCATGACTATTTTGTAACTGCTAATTGCATTTTTCAACCCTTTTCACCTATTTCACCCAGTTCCCTCAAGCTCTTTCCCTCTGGCAATCATCAATCTGGTCTCTGTATTTAACACTTTTTCAATTATGTTTGTACATTTATTCCCTTGTATCCATACATAAGTAAAATCATATACTATTTTTCTTAATGTGAATCATTTATTTCACTTAGTATAATATCCTCTAGGTCAACAATTTCAACCAGTGGGCCACAAGAATTTTTAGAATATACACTACCTGACTATGGAGTCATAGGCACTCTGCTCTTTTTCCTTAGATAGTGAAATAAAAAATGACAACAGCCAACACAACAATAGCCCTCTGGTTTGAGTGAATCAGAATTATATCTACTTTTTTGTCAGATTGGGAAAAATACAGTATATTTTGGTGCACTTTATACATTGGTACGTATTATATATACACACATATATACATACAAAGGCTTTTTTATCCATTCAGCTTTTGTTGAACACTGGACTACTTTCATAGCCTGGCTACTGTAGTGACAGCACAGTGAACATAGGGGTTTAAGTTCTTTTAATTATTGTTTCAGATTTCTTTGAATATACCCTCAGAAATGTAATTGCTGGGTAATAGGCACTCCATTTAAAAAATTTTCAGAACCCTCCACTGTTTTCATTAAGGCTGCACCAGTTGGCATTCCCACCAGCAGTGCTGAGTGTTCCCTTTTCTGCACATCTTCAGCAGCACTTGTTGTTTGTCAATTTATTATTGATGAGCATTCTTTTTTTTTTTTTTTTTTTAAGATTTTTATTTATTTATTTATTTTTACAGAGAGGGGAAGGGAAGGAGAAAGAAGGGGAGAGAAATATCAATGCGTGGTTGCCTCTTGCATGCCCTGTGCTGGGGAACCCAGGCATGTGCCCTGACTGGGAATCGAAGTTGTAATCATTTGATTCACAGTCCAGCGCACTCAGTCAGCTGAGCCACACCAGCTGGGCTTGATGATAGCCATTCTGATAGGAGTGAGGTCATATTTCATTATGATTTTAATTTGCATCTGATGATTAGTGACATTGATCATGTTTTCATATGTCTGTTGGCCATCTATTTGTATGTCCTCTTTGGAGAGTGTGTATTCAAACTGTCAACCATTTTTAAATTTGACTTTTTAAAAATTGAATTTTAGAGACAGAAAGAAACAATGATGTGTTGTTCTACTTTTTCATGCATATTGGTTGTTCCTTGTATGTGCCCCAGTATGATCTGCTGGAGTGGTAGATCATCAAATGATGCTGCTTCTTTCGACAAGGAAGTTGAATAGAAAGGATAAAAGATACAGAGGCCTGCCTTTATCATTTTGTCATTAAAAAACATGATCTGATATAGCCCTTGGATTTTAGAAAAATTGTTGATCAAATTGTGATATGGTTCTATTGAACCTGCTCTCTTCTACTGCTCTTTACGGGTTTTCTTCTTAAGTAGGTTACTCTCTCACTAGGAGAAAACAATGTTCCACCTCTTAAATTAATGTTAAAGGAGTTTCCTTGTTCTAACAGTTGATTTTATTTTCCCTTTTCAATCATGGTCTGTATAGTCTGATTGACACGGTGCATGAACTATTTGCCCAGAGCACAGCAACTCATGGTATTCCATTAGTTACACTGAATGATTTCGGCCTGCAGATTCACACACACTGGATAAACTGCATAACATTTGAACTCTGCTTCCATCTCTTAAGTAGCTTTATGAGTTGCTCTTTCAGTATATAGCCAGCTCTTTCTAGAATGCATCCTGCTTCTTTAGCATTTGGTTTTTCTCTTCCTGCTGCTTAGCCTTTCGGGAGACTTCTGAGGCTAACATCTGGCAGTTGCTAGAAGCATGGAAACAAGCCTCTGAGGTAATGAAGTAAGACAGTAACGAAGTTTGCTGCATCAGTACACCATCCCTTTTACAAAAGATTTCTCTGTAGCATGTGATGTTGTTTGATAGTATTTTCCCCTCAGAACGTCTACCAAAATTTCAGCAAATTCTCTAAAACACTGCTGATGCTTTATCAACTAATTTTATGCACAGTTTGAAATCCTATGTTAATTTTCCAGGGCCCATGTGAGCACAGATAGGGGAACTAGTTGATGTTTCTCTCTCTTCATCTTTCTTTCTCTAAAAGCAATGAAAAAAAATAAGTCTTCAAGTGAGGATAAAAAAAAATCTATTGTCAACTCACCACTCTTCACAGTATCTTGATCAGAAGAGTAGATTCCATCTCATTGAACCACAAAAATCATCTTCTCACTATTAAGTTGGAATAGCTCAAGAAACGAGACAGACACATCGAGCTAAGGACAAGCGTTTATTAGTGGAGAATAAGAGGGGAAAGTGGAGCTAACCAAGGGAGGTTGGGGCTTGGGGGGGGAACTAGAGAAAGGTGGGTTAAGGCTCATGGGGGAAAGTGGAGCCAACCAAGGGAGGTTAGGGCTCGCTCAACGATCTTAGGGCAGGAATTTTAAGCACAAAACCCAGGAAGGCTCACTGGTTGGAGTGTCAGACTCTGCCTGGCTAGAGCTGCTTGCTCAGTGACATTTCTGCAGACCGTTGTTCTTATTTTACTTTTCTTCTTAATATTTATTATATGTTGCTATTTTTTAAGTTTTTAATATGTTGTATTGATTATGCTATTACAGCTGTGCCATTCCCCCCCCCCCCCGTTATTTCCATTCACCCTGTACACCCTCTGCTACCCACGTTCCCCTCCGTTAGTTCGTGTCCATGATTCGTACATGTAAGTTCTTCGGCTTCAACATTTCCTATATTATCTTAACCCCACCCCTCTCTATTTATGCTTCTTATTCTCTGTACCTTTTTCCCCTCTCTCCCCCTCCTACTCCCCCACTGATAACCCTCCATGTGATCTCCATTTCTGTGATTCTGTTCCTGTTCTAGTTGTTTGCTTAGTTTGTTTTTGTTTTTGTTTTTAGGTTTGTTGGTTAATAGCTGTTAGTTTGTTGACATTTTACTGTTCATATTTTTTATCTTCTTTTTCTTACATAAGTCCCTTTATATAATTTCATATAATAAGGACTTGGTGACGATGAACTCCATTAACTTCACCTTATCTGGGAAGCACTTTATCTGCCCTTCCATTCTAAATTAAAGTTTACCTGGATAGAGTCATCTTGGATGTAGGTCCTTGCCTTTCATGACTTGGAATACTTCTCTCCAGCCCCTTCTTTCCTGGAAGGGCTCTTTTGAGAAATCAGCTGACAGTCTATGGGAATTCCTTTGTAGGTAACTGTCTCCTTTTCTCTTGCTGCTTCTAAGAATCTCTCCTTATCTTTAATCTTCGGTAATGTCATTATGATGTGCTTTGCTGTGTGCTTCCGTGGGTCCAACTTCTTTGAGACTCTCTACTCTTCCTGGACTTCCTGGAAATCTGTTTCATTTGCCAGCTTGGGGAAGTTTTCCTTCATTATTTGTTCAAATAAGTTTTCAATTTCTTGCTGCTGTTCTCCTTCTGACATCCCTATGATTCGGATGTTGGAATGTTTGAAGGAATTCTGGAAGTTCCTAAGCCTCTCCTCTTTTTTTTTTTGAATTCTTGTTTTTTCATTCTAGTCTGGTTAAATATTTCTTTCTTCCTTCTGACCCAAACTGTTGATTTGAGTCCTGGTTTCCTTCCTGTCACTGTTGGTTCCATGTACATTTTTCTTTATTTCACATAATGCAACCTTCATGGCTGCCTGGGTCTTTTTTATGCTGTTGAAGCATATTGTTGTACCCAGTAAGTTCCTGGAGCATCCTGATTACCACTGTTTTGCACTGTGAATCTGTTAGGTTGGCTATCTCTTCCTCACTTAGTTGCACTTTTTCGGGAGCTTTGAACTGTTCTTTCATCTGGGCCTGTGTGTGTGTGTGTGTGTGTGTGTGTGTGTGTGTGTGTGTGTGTGTCACCTCGCCTGTTTACATAGTAAGGGGGTGAGCCTTAGGTGTTCATCAGGGTGGGGCAACCCACATGGCTGCATTGTGACACTGTACGTGAGGAAGGGGTCCGAGAGGGAACAGTGCCCCTTGCTCCGCTCTCTACTGGTTTTCAGTCACTTAAACCACTACCCATAATCAAATTGGGGCCTTGTACTGAAACCAGGTTGGTGTGTTTGTATACATTCTAAGACCCTGTGAGTTTCTCCAGTGAGCTCTCCTGTGAGGCTGAGAGTTTCTCCTGCTGCCACCTCAACCCCCACAGGTGTTTTCAGTCAGAGGTTTGAGGCTTTATTTCCCTGTGATGGAACCCTGAGTTGCGCAGTTCGTCTTACTCCCCAGTTGTCCCTCCTAGTTGATCCGCACACAAATGTGGGTCCGCCTCGTCCTCCAGTCATCACCTTGCCACCTGGCTGCCCATCCCTGTCCCTCCTACCAGTCTGGATAAATGTTTCCTCTTTAACTCCTTGGGTGTTGGACTTCCATACAGTTCCATTTTCTGTCAGTTCTGGCTTTTTTTTTTTTTTTTTTTTTAATTGTTTTGCTTTTGGTTATGTGAGGAGGCAAAGTGTGTCTACCTATACCTCCATCTTGGCCAGAAGTTCCCTGACCATTGTTCTTGACACATCTTGTCAGGCTCAGGTTAAAGCTGCATCCTGTTATGCCAGATAGGCCGACCCCAGACCCCAGACCCACGGTCGGCAGGCAGTTTGCCAGGCTACAGTTTCCCACAGTACACTTTTCCTGCCTGGTGATTTTCCATTCCTCCTTGGCCTGCCTAAGTCTGTCACTTACCCATTACAGTTCTGTCTTCAGTCACATCTTCAGGCTCCACCTGTAATGCTAGTTGTCTTCCTATTTCCACCACAACTGTACTTAGTTCCTCCACTGAACTCTTGAACCCCTCAGAGTCACCCATGATGGTTGGAGTCAACTTTTGCCCAACTCCTGGTTTGGTGATATTTCAAACTCTTTCTACAAATAACAAATGTTCTTAATGGCATCTCAAGTGGTGAGCCCTTTCCAAATGTTTTTTATTTCTTTTGTGCCAGAAAAATGTGGCAGCTATAGTAGTACGATGTGTACTTCTTACATAGTAAGACTGGAAGGTCAGAATTATGCCTTGACCCATGGGCTGCCTTCATTGATTTTCCTAGCTAGATCTTCTGGTTAACCTGCAGCAGCTTCTACATCAGCAGTTGGGATGTAATGGAGACAGCCTCTTAAGCCTGTTCTGTTAGCAGGCATGAAACGAACATGAATCTCATTGTACATCCCTATCAGAGGTCTTGGGTGACCAGATCCCTTGTCAGTGAGCTGTAATAGTTTAAAAGGAATCTTGCCTTCTGAGCAGAAGGTCTCAACAGCAGGCTTACAACATTTGGTCAACTATGTTGCAAACGGATGTGTTATCATCCAGGCCTTGTTGTTCCATTTATATTGCTGAGACAGAGTAGATTTAGCATAATTCTTATGGGCCCTAGGAGTTTCAGAATGTACACGAGCATTGACTTCAACTTAAAGTTACCAGCTGCACTGACCTGTAACAAGAGAGGTAGCCTGTGCTTCGAAGCTTTGAAGCCAAGCATTAACTTCTCTCAGCTGTAAGATGTAAGCCCATGCTGTTTCCCACAGTGGCTGCACCAGTCTGCATTCCCAACAGTGCACGAGGATTCCCTTTTTTCCACATCCCCTCCAACAGTTATCTGTTTCTTTGTTGATGATGGCTATTCTGACTGGTGTGAGGTGGTGGTTTTAATTTGCATTTCTCTGATGATTATGTAACCAAACAAAATGGATATTTATCAGTCTGCCACCACAATACCCTAACACATGAGGCAGGTGTTGATACAGAGGGAAACAGGTCGCCCTGATTAGTGTAGCTCAGTGGAATGAGTGCCAGGCTGCAAACCAAAGGATTGTTGGTTCAATTCCCAATCAAGGCACATGCGTAGGTTGTGGTCCCTTTGGGGTCATGAAGCAAGCTCCTATTCCATCTCCCAGCTCCAAAAATCAATCCAATATAACATCCTTGGATAGAGGATGTATCAGAAACTAAACTGACAAGAACAGATACTATACTTGATCTTAGCCAAAAGGCTGAGAAGCAATACCCAATTTTCTTTCTAGCTTAGGCATGCTAAGAGCTCTGTCTATTCATCTTTTTAGCTTGTGCATGCTCTGGGGCCTATCCATTCATATTTCTAGCTTTCCACTCTAACTTTTTGAGCTATCAGTGTAAGAACCTTACCCTGCCATCTTGGACAATAGGGGAGACTCCTCTATGCTCTGATTGTGTGTGGTAACAACTACTGACATTGAGCATCTTCTCAAATGTCATTTGAACAGCTGTATGTCCTGTTTGAAGAAATGTCTAACAGTTTAATTGGATTGCTGTTGTTGTCTCCTCTGTTGTTGTCTGAGATGTTTATAAGTTGTGAATAGTAACCCCTTATCAGATGTGTCATTGGCAAATATGTCATTCAGTAGACTATCTTTTCATTTTGCTCATTGCTTTTCGCTATTCCAAAACTTTTTAGTTTGAGCATCAGCCTTTTTACTACCTGCTTTATCTGAGAGGTATGCCTCTATCTAGTGGTACTGATCTGTATTAATTACCACAGTTTTCAGTTTCCCTGTGATTGGCCTAATAATGACAAGGAAAATGGAAATTAAATCCACAAGAGGTGTCATCTCATGCCTGTCAGAAGGACTCTCATCAATAAATCAATAAATAATAAATGTTGGCAAAAATGAGGAGAAAGGGGAACCCTCATGCACTGTTGGTGAACATGCAGATCGGTGTAGTGAAGATGGAAACAGCATGGACTTCCTCAAAATATTAGAAATGGAACTGTCTTTTTACCTGAATTTTCACTTCTAGGAATATATTTGAAGAAACCTAAAGCAAAAAATCAAAAGAATATATATATATGCCTACATTTTTTGCAGCATTTTTAGAATAACCACGTTATGGAAGTAAATGAAGTGACCATAAATAGATGAGTGGATAAGAAGCTATAGGACCTGTATAGCTTCTACAATGCAACAGTAATTACCCTTAAAAAAGGTTAAAACTTTACCATATGTGACAGCATGGATAGACCTAAAGAGTATTATGCTAGGTGCAATAAGTCAGTCAGACAGAGACAGGTACCATAAGATTCACTTCTACATGATATCTAAAAGACAAAATAAATGAACAAAAGTGAAACAAATTCATAGATATAGAAAACAGACTGATCATAGCCAGAGGGTAAGGGGAAATGGGGTTTGGGTGAAAAAAAAGAATGGATTTAAAGGTTTGTTTGTGTAAGATTTTATTTATTTTTATTTTTATAATATCACTTTTTCTTTTTAAAGATTTTATTTATTGTTAGACACAGAGAGAGGGGAAGGTAGAGAGAGAGGGAAATAGTAATGTATGGTTGCCTCTCAATTGGCCCTCACTGGGGACCTGGCCCGCAACCCAGGCATGTGCCCTGACTGGGAATTGAATTGGGACCCTTTGGTTCCCAGCCTGCGCTCAGTCCACTGAGCTACACCAGCCAGTAAAGGGACTGAGAAGTACAGGTTGGCAGTTACAGAATAGCCATGGGCATGTAAAGTACAACACAGGAAATGTAGTCAATAATACTGTAATTACTATGGGTGGTGCCCAGTGGATACAGCATTTATTGAGGGAACTGGTAATTTACCTAACTGTCTGACCACTATGCTATATACCTGAAACTCCTAAAATAATATTGAATGCCAAGTATAATTGAATAAAAAGAAAAAGAATTAGGTTACAATGGCATCTTATTAGTGTTACAACAAAACAACATTATTCAAGGACTTGCTATATATATGCAATGGAATATTTTTCATTCATAAAAAAGGAAATCCTGTCACTTGCAAGTACAGTTATGGATCTTCAGGGCATTGTGTTAAGTGAAATATGTTACACATAGAGGAAGATACATACTATGTAATCTCACTTGTATGTGGAATGTACAAATTAAATGTAAGATACAGCAGAGTGAGTATAGTTAATATACTGCATTGCATATTTGAAAACTGATGAGAGTAAATCTTAAAAGTTCTCATCACAAAAAATTTGGTAAGTATGTTGGGTTAGATTTTTTGGGGTGTTATATTTGTTAAGATTGATATTTTTAGGATTAGCTTTATTAAGAGTAAGACAATTTCATGGATTCCTCAATTTTATACTAGTTTTAAATATTCATAATGTTTAAGTTCAAATAAACAAATATGAAAGTCCACATGAGAAAAGAATGAAATGAGATTACCTTTTTATATAATTGGGTCAATTTGTTTTATGAGTAAAAAGTTCAATTGGGATTTCAAAGCCTAAATTTTCAGTTACTGTTAATTCAACCACATATATTATTTAGGTCACAGGACTGCCTGTTAGCTTTTCTTGTTGAAGAGCAATTAATCTCTTGAACCACTTTTCCTCAGCATCAGCTTTCTTAATAAACAGATTTGGATGAGCCACAGAATTGTCTTGGTACTTGATAGCAGTTAGGGATGCTGTTAGGGTCTATTTCTTTTTCACTACTGGGTAGATCAGCAACCACCAATGCTGGTCCTGATGTTGCAGTTGCATCCTTCATTTCACTGGGTTCTAGTGACTTGACTTCTTTACTTGATATGAATGTCTGCTGAACAAAAAAATCACTTTCAATGCTTCAATTTCTTTTACTCTTTTTACTAAAATGTTCTTACCAGGATGGTTTGGTCTTCCTCATTTCTTTCCTTTGCTTGTACTTCTTTTCTTCCTTTGGCTTTCAATGCTTTATCAACTTTTACAGCAGCTTCAAGAACCAACTATAGTCTGGCTTTGACCTGTTCAGCTGGTGGCAGATATTCTAATCCCCCTTTGATGTTTCCAGATTCCCCACATTTGATATTGTGTAATTCCTTGTCCTTGCCTTTATCCTTCTCCATTTCTCCTTTCTCCTTATCTCTGCCTTTTACATTGTTCTCTATACTGAGATCGACTACCGGTTCTTCTGTGACTGGATCTTTCACTGCTTCAACTATGAGAACATGGATGAGCTCTTGACCTGGACCTTCTTCTTCTACATTTTTTAAAAAGTGTTTTTATTTATTTATTTAGAGAGAGGAAGAAAGAGAGAGAAACATCAATGTGTGGTTGCCTCTTGTGTATCCCCCACTGGGGACCCTGCCCACAACCCAGGCATGTATCCTGACTGGGAATCAAACTACTAACCCTTTGGTTCTCAGGCCACTGGCACTTAATCCACTGGGAGTCACCAGCCACAGCTTGTTCTGGTTTTTTTTT
>PVJI01028023.1:0-16967 GCA_004026765.1 Micronycteris hirsuta
GCACAGGCTTCCCCAGCAGCCCTGTGAGCCGGGGGCGGGGTTGAGTGGCAGCCAGAAGAGGAATGGAGGGGCACGGCAGAGGCCCCTCGCGGACCAGAGAGACAAGGTCACGTTCACCCATGTGATCCCAGGACGCGGGCAGCGGCAGACACAGAGTAGGTGGGAACCGGAAGAATCGGTGGAAAATCCACGCGTTTTTTCAAAGCCAGGATATCAGGAGATTTTTTTTTTTTTTTTTTTTTGGAAAGAAAAGCCCAGACATAGGTCTAAAGATACACCTCTCCGCACACACACATTTCTGTATGGAATCTTTATATGACAGAGGTGGCATCTGACACCGGTGAGGAGATGGGCTACGTATGCCCTGCAGAGGCTGGGACAAGTGGGTAGCGGTCCAGAAAAAAATGAAGTCAGACCTGCGCCGGAGCTCATACCCCAGGACACCTACCCACCCCGTGCGACAGAGACAGAGACGGGATGCAAAACAGACCAACGAATCGAAGGGCAGCGGGCAGAGGATACGGACGCTCAGTTCCTGTGAAGGAAGGAGCAGGTGATCGTCAGCCCACGAGAAGACGCCCGAGTTCGCCCCCGGTGAGAGACGGCACGGGACACCGGGTGAAAGTTTGGTAAGCTGCCGGTCGCGCGTCATCGTTGCCAGGAGCCGGGAAAGTCTGCTGACTCACTTTCTCCGCGTGCAAATCGCATCCCTTAATATTTACCCATCTAGTCAATTCAACCAAAAAGATCCTAAGCACCGTGTCTGTGCCGGGCACCGTCCTCACCACTGGGGATATACACACGGACAAAAGAGACGAGGGTCCCCGCTCCGGAGCTCACACGCTATTAGGCTAAAAGGCGAGGAAGGAGTGAATGTATAAAAATGTCAGGTGCTACGTGCCCTGGAGCAAACTGCGCCGGGCGGCGGCGAAGGCGGGCCCTGGGTGGCGGAGGGAAGACTGAGCGCGGGACCGGACGCCAGCCGTCAACATTCTCATTTTCGAGATGCAGAGGCTGAGCTCCGGAGAGGCGACCGGCCCGGCCCGGCCCGAGGGATTTCCCTGTGTTTGGTCCTCACGGGTATATGCTGTGTGCCGGTCACGTCTCATTTGTCCTAGTAATGACGTCTACTAACTTCTCCCCTCATTCTCTCCAGTTTACAGATGGTCTATGGGGAGGCCGAGGCGAGTACGGGGTCACAGGGCTACTGAGGTTCACAGGGGTGAGGGCCCGGGTCTTCCAAGTCCACGCTCTTAGTCGCCACCCCAGACGGCTCGGTTCCTATCGCGGCTGAGCCGAGACTCGCGCGGCAGGCTCAGCGACAGTGGTCTCTCCTAGGGAGCTGGACACACAGTCACATTCTTTCTCTCTCGCGCCGTGCCTTTTCTCTAGGCCCCACGCTGTCGGCTTCACCGGCGGATTCCGCCTCTCCCACTAAGCAGCCGTGCGGTTTTGGGCAAGTCGCTTGACCTCTGGGTCTCAACGACTCCATCTGTAGGTCCACTTTGCGAGTCTGACACACGAGGGAAGCACTCAGCGCAAAGCCTGGCCCAAACGACAAGTGTTTCCCATTGTATTGTCTAGGGGCAACGCGAGACAATACAGGCTAGGCTGTTTCAGTGTCACAGCCATGACCCTGAAACTTCACAGGAACCTCGTCGGACACAAGGACCCACATTCCAGACGACTAAACCAAGGCGGCCTCGTGAACTCCATTTATGTTCTCTCTCCCACAAGGTAGGCATTAAGGTTCCCACTTCTCAGCTGGGGACACCAAGGCTCGGGAGGTGAAGGAGTTTTGCCAGGAGACGACCAGGGAGGGAGCCAGCCCTAGCGGGGCGGGATCTCCGGCATTGACTTTTCTCTCTGCAGCCCCTGCCTGGCGAACCCGGACAGGCGATTCTCAGCGAGTCCTGGGCCTGGAGCGAGCCAGCCCCAGGGAACCCTCTCGTCTTCACAGCGATGACCTGCCGGCTTCCTTCGGAACTAGGACCTCTCTGTTCCAACTCCGGTCCACCGACCGGATGCAGGCGCGGAAATCGCCTCGGCCCAGTCCTTTCGCGTCAGCCGGTACCAAGGACGAGGTCGGCCGCAGCCCAGCTTCCGCTCATGCGCGCAAGATCGTCCGGAGGCGGGTGGGCGGGGGGAAGGGAGGAGATCTACCCGCAAGGAAAAGGCGGGGCATGCAAATTAGCACGCGCGGGCAGTTTAGCCACCGTGCCAAGCGGGTATAAAAATTCACTTAAGAACGTAGAGAATTGGAAAAAAAAGTCTTCTCAGAGCCTAACGTTTTCTATGTACGTGTCCATGTACTAGGGAGATGAGACTTCGCTTGAAGGTGACGTGGCTCACCGTGAGTGTAACAGGAGTGGCAGGAGGAGGGTGCCCGCGAGGGAAGGGCGGTCGGCATCGCTTCTCGGCCTTTTGGCTAAGATCAAGTGTAGTATCTGTTCTTATCAGTTTAATATCTGATACGTCCTCTATCCGAGGACATTATATTAAATGGATTTTTGGAGCTGGGAGATGGAATAGGGGCTTGCTCCGTCCACTCCGCGCATCGACCCGGTATTGCAGTACTTCCGGGAACGGTGCACCCCCCTCGGGGGACAAAACGGAAAGTATAAATGAAAGACTTCTGGATGGTGGTTGTTTGCCTTGGCTTCATTCTGTACGTTCTTGACTTCTTAGTCTTATCAGATATACTCGCTCATTTGTGTGTGCGTGTGTGGGTAGGCTGTTTTTCCTTAAGCTTGCTCTCCGCAGCGGCTTACTTTCTATTTTCTCCTTTCGGCGGGGCGGGGGTCTTTGCTTCTCTGCTGATTTCGGCTTGGGCTCCGTGTGGTTGGGCTCCCGGCTGAAGATAAACGCGGGCCAGCCCTTGTTCCGTTTCTACTCGTCGAGGCCCTCACTTAGACCTAGGAGTGGGTTAGGGCTTCCGCCCAGTGACCGGAGCACGAGGCAGAACCAGGCCTAGATGAGCGAAGTGGTCCGGGGAAACCGGGTTAGTGAGGAGACATCGTTTGGCGCACATAGGTCTGAACAGAGGCCGTGGGAGGGGGAACATGACTCTCAAGTGCAGGTTAAGCCCGTTCCTCTACCCTGTCTCTCGTGCATTTCCTTCAACGAGTATCTATTTAAAGTGCCACGTAGGTGCGGAGCACTCACTGTCTTAGGTGCTGCGGGATAGAGGAGCAAAATGCCTACCATCAGGGTGAGGACCAAATATTTGTGAACATGCCTCCATATCTGTGTGTCCACGCGTGTGGCTATACCTATGTATCCATCCATGCCACGTGATGACTATGGGTGTCTACAATTTCTTGGCAGCTGGGCGGCAGGAATGCCCGGGAAGGGGGGGGAAGAAGAGGAGGAAGACTGTTCACCTCATAGGCCTGGCAACGGAAATTGAGAGAATACACGTTACAGCGCTCGGCCCAGGGGGGCTGGCACTGGGAAGGGCTCGGGCACCACCTGCGATCAGGCTTTCTGTGCTGCAGGGTGAAGTGACCGATTGGGTTTCACTCCTACGTCCCTAAGACCTTCTAGCTGTTCTGAGGTCAAATATATGACACCCCCGCCCCCCTCCCCCCCAAACTAAACTGAAGTCCCGTTAGGAAGGAGAATGGGAAAGGTAAGTGCTGACCGGGTAGCCAGCCGGCAGGCAGTCTTTGCCGCAGGGGGGAACTTGGAGAGGCGGGTGGAGGAGCTTTGCGCTTTGACTGGCCTTGACATCACTTCATTCCTCTCTGGTGTTCTGCCACCCCTGGCCAGATCCCCCACCCCTCCACCCCTTCCCCCCGGTTCCTGCTAGCAGCCTCCTAACTGGGATCGTTTATTCACTGAAGCGTTGGCCGGGCACCCACTATGTATGCCCGGCACTGGGCTAGTGCTGGGATCTAGAGATAAGTACTGATGCAGCCCCCGCTCTCAGTGACCTCCGACTTCCGTGAGGGAGATAAAGGATTGCCCCAAAGGGTGGTGAGTGGTGTCCTTGTACTTGAATTACGTACGGGCTGGGATGAAATACGCAGGCGAGGGAGAGGGAGGGGAACGATGTGCGGAGCCCAGGATATGGTTCATTCACAGAAGCACCAACAGCTGACGGTGCTGGAGTTGGAGAGAACCCCTCCAGCTGCCCTGCCGGGGTCTTCCCATATGACGCGCCCCCCTCCCAGACCTTTCGCTCCCCTGACTCACAATGAGCCCCTCATCCGATAGCGGACCAAATCGCACACAGTAGTCTGGGCATTTCTGGCGACTGTCTTGAGACTCGCCTACCGACTTTTTTTTTCCCTTCGGGAAAACTCTCTGCCCACAGCCCCTTTCTACAGGCCTCTCTTGCCGCGCAGCCCTAATCCCGTTAGGTTCTGTCCTTTCCGTTTGTACAAATGAGGAGCTCGACCTCCCAACTGAGGTTCAGAGGCGCCAGCCACCGCGTGGGAGAAGAGAAGGCCCGCCGTAGCCACGCCCCCCGGTGGGCGGGAAAGGGCGGGCATGCAAATTAAATGGCGGTTCACCCGAGAAGGACGGTGCAACAGCAGCTATAAAATTTCTCTTTAAATGATAGAGAATTTAAAAATCGGCACAGAGTTTACTATCTAGTGATACTATGGTGCTGCTGAAGAAGCAAAGGAAGTGAGACCTCGACTGCCGGTGACCTGGCTCACCATGAGTTAAGTAGGGGTGGCAGGAGGAGGGTGCCCGCGAGGGAAGGGCTGTCAGCATCGCTTCTCGGCCTTTTGGCTAAGATCAAGTGTAGTATCTGTTCTTATCAGTTTAATATCTGATACGTCCTCTATCCGAGGACATTATATTAAATGGATTTTTGGAGCTGGGAGATGGAATAGGGGCTTGCTCCGTCCACTCCGCGCATCGACCCGGTATTGCAGTACTTCCGGGAACGGTGCACCCCCTTCGGGGGACAAAATCGGTTGTTGGAAGAGTAGAAGCTGTCGGCCTTGCTCTGCTTTGCCGTGTTGTGCCCGCGTTTCCCCAACTGCGGCCTGCTTTGTTTTTCGGGAAGGACGGCGGCCTTCCCCCGCTCGCAGTAAGTTGGCATGTTGGTATTTCAGCTTTTTCCAACATCTTCCACGTGGCTGTTCGAGGACCCCTGGGAAGTTAAGTCTTCTCCTTTAGAAAGGGCTAAGGTTCAACCCGCTCTTCCCCGCTTCACCCCACGCCCCCCCCCCCCCCCCCCCCCCCCCCCCCCGACACAGTAGCGTGCTTGATTTGAGGAGGTCTGGCTCCTGTAGCTGCGTGGTAGGAAGCCACGAGCCCGCGTGGGGGTGAGTACAAGGGGAATGGAGTGGAATTGAGGGGGGAAAAGGTGTGGGAGGTTATGTGTGTGTCCCTTTGTCCGGTGCCTCCACCCCTAATTCTCCTGCCCCGGGCCTTCCGCCCTGTGGGTCTCCTTGTGCCCTTTGCTGCGGGCTCTTGGCGAGCACTGAACAGCACTGCTTGGGCCCCGCCAGCGTAAGATCCGCAGGCTGCGGCAGAAGTGCCCCCGGAACTGGGGCTCTTGGCCTGGGTTGTGGTGGGGTGCCAGCTGTAGTCCTGTCGAGCGATCTGCCACACGCGGGGCACGGCCTGGGGCTTGTCTAGGGCCATCAAGCAGATGCGGTCGGCCATCTTGGTGGCATACCTTCCACCCGTGACTGTACGCGTCCGCCGCCATGAGCCTGCTGACCTGTGTGCAGCCACCGGGACCAATCTCATCACACCCTGTCCCAGGTAGAAGCAGGGTAACTCGCGCTGCCTGACCTTGGGCCTCGGATTTAGATGACCAGGCCAGGACAAAACGGGACCATGAGGTCCCTCCGATACATAGGGAAGGAGAAGCCAGCCACCTTGGCTGCATGCGTCGGCCATCTCCTGGTGGCCTGTTGAGATCGTGGTGGTGTCCCAGCACCACCACACAGCCCCGGAACTCCAGTTGCGGGGACCGGGCCGAAGCCCGTGCACCTCAGAGCTCTCCAGCGGGCCGGCTTCCAGAGGCGCTGCCCAGTGTCCAGTGAAGACGCCGCCGCCTCGGGGCTGCTTACTCTGGTCCCACGCCAGTCTTCAACCCCCCTGCTCCTGAAAATCCACGCGTGAGTCGGCATGTGATCACACCGGACTGGCTTCGTGTTAACACACCGTGGGCACTCAGCCAACAGTGTGGACTGAGGGGACAACGGAGTCCCCGGTTCCGTCGCAGACGGGAGGCCGCTCAGTCCCGAGGGGAGGCCTTTGGGCCTGTGTGGAACTGTGTTGAGGGCAAGTTCCCCTACCTTCCTGCTCGTGTTGCCCCTCTGCAGTGCCACGGGCACCCCCTGCCCACCAAATTTGCCGGGGATGTCGAGACTGATGACCACACACGCACCAAGAGGGTATGAAAGGTGTGTGACACAGCGCGGGGTTTTCCCGGGGGAGCAGATTTGAAAGTGGCCTGAGAGCCGGGAGCGGAGCCTGGGCTGGTGTCTTCGGGGTGGTGAGCGGAGGTCCTGGAGCAAAGCGCTCTCAGCAGCTTGCCCAGCTCTAGGGCGGGAGGGGAAGAGGAAGAGGGGAGGCTGCAAAGCTGTCAGCAGTCAAACGTCCCCACGAAATCAGACTCCGATCACACGCGGCGAGCTGCTTCCTCCGTGAAACGGGGAAATGGGAAGGCGCTTTCCTCCGCACGGTACCTGTCTGTGACCCCGCCTTCCACGGTGGACAGTCAACAAACTCCACGGGATCAGAGTCATCCTGATGGCCGACCACCCGCGTCTTGGAACCACAGGCGGGGGTGTGGGAGGGTGGAGTCTGTCGCGTAGGCCACGCCTCCTGGGGGGGCAAAAGGCGGGGCATGCAGATCAGGAATGGCTGTTCTGTGCTGGAACGAGGGATCTGCCAGGGATATAGGATTTCTGGTTAAAAATGTAGAGTGCAAAAAATCTGCACGAGAGTCTGGTGACATCCACAGGACTGTGGGCGACGTGAAGAAATCAGACAAGGAGTGAGGGTTAGGGTTCTCACCGTGACTTGAATATGCGGGACACCAGGAGGGTGCCGGCGGCAGCAGAACTCTAGCTATCGCTTCTCGGCCTTTTGGCTAAGATCAAGTGTAGTATCTGTTCTTATCAGTTTAATATCTGATACGTCCTCTATCCGAGGACATTATATTAAATGGATTTTTGGAGCTGGGAGATGGAATAGGGGCTTGCTCCGTCCACTCCGCGCATCGACCCGGTATTGCAGTACTTCCGGGAACGGTGCACCCCCTCGGGGGGAACAAATCGTTGTTCAATGTCAGTTTCTGTGAGGTTAAGTAGTCTCTATCTTTTTCTTTCCCCGTGCTGGCTAAAGGCCAGCGCTTCTACCTTAGGTTGTGTGGCTTCTACCTAACCTGTGTGAGCCCGCTGGTGGGTCCGGTGGGGCTGAACTCTCTCGACCTCACCAGGGGATGAATGCCTGGGACGTAGATAGAGCAGGGAGGTGAAATGTAGTCAGACCTCTTTCAGCAAATACTTGTTCCAGAGCCGTTACCACTTGGCCTAACGTGAGGACTTGAAAGTCAAAAGAAGCAATTACTTTTTACAACAGCCAAGACATTGTGACAACACGCATGAACCTCGAGGGCGCTATGCTAAGTTAGAAATACCCCAGACAGTTCCTACGGTGTCGCCAAGGTCTAGGAGTCTTGGAAGCCTCATAGAAAATTTCTTCTGGGCCCTGGCTGGGTAGCTCTGTCGTCACAGCGTACAAATTCTGTGTGATCTGTGTGTGTTTGACAACTGAGCTACCTAGCCAGGACTGATGTGTTTTTAATACATGGTCCCGTTGTGTTGAGAAGGTTGCCTCGCTTCTGTGGGCTTCCTCCTAAATACTCATAATTTCAGTATAACCATGAGGAAAACAGACGGATCCAAAGTTAAAAAACGTCCTGCCCTGGCCCTGGCCCGCATGAGAGGCAACCTCACGTGTGTATGTGTGTGTGTGTGTGTGGCGTGGGGGGGGGTAACCTAAGACAGGCACAGTCTTGATGGGCCATCAGGGAAGGACTTAGGGGTGTTCAGAGAAGGGGCAGAAAGACCCTCACCCCTTGGCTTTGTCAGAGCCTGAGTCCTCAATCTTTCTGTAAAGTCTTCTAGTCTCTTGGCTGATTTGCTCTCTCCCTCTGGCTCAGCCGGGCCCTTGTACTGGAACAGATGGCTCTGACGGCCAATCTGGCCAGAGTAAGAATATACATTGTTCCCTTTGAGTGTTGCTATGAGACAGACTTGAGCTAAAGCCAACCCTGACTAGACAATCCCTGTGTTTCTTCATCTGTAAATGATGTCAGTTTTTCATAACTGCAGCTTTCGGGACACTGGTTGATGAGTTTGATGTGCATACTATGTATTTCTGTGTGAGCTGAACTTAATAAAAACGCAGGGAAGAAGGTGTTCAGGACCTATCCCCTTTGAGGGACTGGTCACTTGTCCTCCCAAAGCAGATCACACGTTGGGGATTTTTATTCTCATCCGTGAGAATTACATCACCCGGCTTTCAAGGCAGTTAAGAGTTCCCATTATTTTCTTTTTACATTTGATAGGACCAGCTAATAGAAATTCTGAGGTGTGCTCAGCTGAGAACTACAGTGAAACCACGAAGAAACAGAGGTGGTGATATTTTAACAAGGCAGGCCAACACAGACTGTCTTTGTATATGTGAATCATGTTTTTCAGTGAATGCCAATTCTTACCTCTGTTGGTAACACAACCTGGTGTTCATTCTGCATGTTCCTCCAGGTATGAAGACCGATTTTCATGTGATTTTAAAATGTTTGCTAGCACATTACATCTAGTTGCCACATCTCCTTAGGCTACTCTGTGGTGACAGTTTCTCCAACTTTTTTGTTTTGATGACCTTGACAGTATTGAGGAATACTAGAGACATTTCATAGGATGTTTTTAGGAGATTTTATTTATCTGCTTTTGGAGAGAGAGAGGAAGTGAGGGAGAGAAACATCGACGTGAGGTTCCCTCTCATGCGCCCCCTACTGGGCATGGGAATCAACCAAAGGGTCGCGGGTGCTCGATCCACTGAGCCCGGGCCAGGGCCAGGGCAGGACGTTTTTTAACTTTGGATCCGTCTGTTTTCCTCATGGTTATACTGAAATTATGAGTATTTAGGAGGAAGCCCACAGAAGCGAGGCAACCTTCTCAACACAACGGGACCATGTATTAAAAACACATCAGTCCTGGCTAGGTAGCTCAGTTGTCAAACACACACAGATCACACAGAATTTGTACGCTGTGACGACAGAGCTACCCAGCCAGGGCCCAGAAGAAATTTTCTATGAGGCTTCCAAGACTCCTAGACCTTGGCGACACCGTAGGAACTGTCTGGGGTATTTCTAACTTAGCATAGCGCCCTCGAGGTTCATGCGTGTTGTCACAATGTCTTGGCTGTTGTAAAAAGTAATTGCTTCTTTTGACTTTCAAGTCCTCACGTTAGGCCAAGTGGTAACGGCTCTGGAACAAGTATTTGCTGAAAGAGGTCTGACTACATTTCACCTCCCTGCTCTATCTACGTCCCAGGCATTCATCCCCTGGTGAGGTCGAGAGAGTTCAGCCCCACCGGACCCACCAGCGGGCTCACACAGGTTAGGTAGAAGCCACACAACCTAAGGTAGAAGCGCTGGCCTTTAGCCAGCACGGGGGAAAAAAAAGATAGAGACTACTTAACCTCACAGAAACTGACATTGAACAACGATTTTTTCCCCCCGAGGGGGTGCACCGTTCCCGGAAGTACTGCAATACCGGGTCGATGCGCGGAGTGGACGGAGCAAGCCCCTATTCCATCTCCCAGCTCCAAAAATCCATTTAATATAATGTCCTCGGATAGAGGACGTATCAGATATTAAACTGATAAGAACAGATACTACACTTGATCTTAGCCAAAAGGCCGAGAAGCGATAGCTAGAGTTCTGCTGCCGCCGGCACCCTCCTGGTGTCCCGCATATTCAAGTCACGGTGAGAACCCTAACCCTCACTCCTTGTCTGATTTCTTCACGTCGCCCACAGTCCTGTGGATGTCACCAGACTCTCGTGCAGATTTTTTGCACTCTACATTTTTAACCAGAAATCCTATATCCCTGGCAGATCCCTCGTTCCAGCACAGAACAGCCATTCCTGATCTGCATGCCCCGCCTTTTGCCCCCCCAGGAGGCGTGGCCTACGCGACAGACTCCACCCTCCCACACCCCCGCCTGTGGTTCCAAGACGCGGGTGGTCGGCCATCAGGATGACTCTGATCCCGTGGAGTTTGTTGACTGTCCACCGTGGAAGGCGGGGTCACAGACAGGTACCGTGCGGAGGAAAGCGCCTTCCCATTTCCCCGTTTCACGGAGGAAGCAGCTCGCCGCGTGTGATCGGAGTCTGATTTCGTGGGGACGTTTGACTGCTGACAGCTTTGCAGCCTCCCCTCTTCCTCTTCCCCTCCCGCCCTAGAGCTGGGCAAGCTGCTGAGAGCGCTTTGCTCCAGGACCTCCGCTCACCACCCCGAAGACACCAGCCCAGGCTCCGCTCCCGGCTCTCAGGCCACTTTCAAATCTGCTCCCCCGGGAAAACCCCGCGCTGTGTCACACACCTTTCATACCCTCTTGGTGCGTGTGTGGTCATCAGTCTCGACATCCCCGGCAAATTTGGTGGGCAGGGGGTGCCCGTGGCACTGCAGAGGGGCAACACGAGCAGGAAGGTAGGGGAACTTGCCCTCAACACAGTTCCACACAGGCCCAAAGGCCTCCCCTCGGGACTGAGCGGCCTCCCGTCTGCGACGGAACCGGGGACTCCGTTGTCCCCTCAGTCCACACTGTTGGCTGAGTGCCCACGGTGTGTTAACACGAAGCCAGTCCGGTGTGATCACATGCCGACTCACGCGTGGATTTTCAGGAGCAGGGGGGTTGAAGACTGGCGTGGGACCAGAGTAAGCAGCCCCGAGGCGGCGGCGTCTTCACTGGACACTGGGCAGCGCCTCTGGAAGCCGGCCCGCTGGAGAGCTCTGAGGTGCACGGGCTTCGGCCCGGTCCCCGCAACTGGAGTTCCGGGGCTGTGTGGTGGTGCTGGGACACCACCACGATCTCAACAGGCCACCAGGAGATGGCCGACGCATGCAGCCAAGGTGGCTGGCTTCTCCTTCCCTATGTATCGGAGGGACCTCATGGTCCCGTTTTGTCCTGGCCTGGTCATCTAAATCCGAGGCCCAAGGTCAGGCAGCGCGAGTTACCCTGCTTCTACCTGGGACAGGGTGTGATGAGATTGGTCCCGGTGGCTGCACACAGGTCAGCAGGCTCATGGCGGCGGACGCGTACAGTCACGGGTGGAAGGTATGCCACCAAGATGGCCGACCGCATCTGCTTGATGGCCCTAGACAAGCCCCCGGCCGTGCCCCGCGTGTGGCAGATCGCTCGACAGGACTACAGCTGGCACCCCACCACAACCCAGGCCAAGAGCCCCAGTTCCGGGGGCACTTCTGCCGCAGCCTGCGGATCTTACGCTGGCGGGGCCCAAGCAGTGCTGTTCAGTGCTCGCCAAGAGCCCGCAGCAAAGGGCACAAGGAGACCCACAGGGCGGAAGGCCCGGGGCAGGAGAATTAGGGGTAGAGGCACCGGACAAAGGGACACACACATAACCTCCCACACCTTTTCCCCCCTCAATTCCACTCCATTCCCCTTGTACTCACCCCCACGCGGGCTCGTGGCTTCCTACCACGCAGCTACAGGAGCCAGACCTCCTCAAATCAAGCACGCTACTGTGTCGGGGGGGGGGGGGGGGGGGGGGGGGGGGGGCGTGGGGTGAAGCGGGGAAGAGCGGGTTGAACCTTAGCCCTTTCTAAAGGAGAAGACTTAACTTCCCAGGGGTCCTCGAACAGCCACGTGGAAGATGTTGGAAAAAGCTGAAATACCAACATGCCAACTTACTGCGAGCGGGGGAAGGCCGCCGTCCTTCCCGAAAAACAAAGCAGGCCGCAGTTGGGGAAACGCGGGCACAACACGGCAAAGCAGAGCAAGGCCGACAGCTTCTACTCTTCCAACAACCGATTTTGTCCCCCGAAGGGGGTGCACCGTTCCCGGAAGTACTGCAATACCGGGTCGATGCGCGGAGTGGACGGAGCAAGCCCCTATTCCATCTCCCAGCTCCAAAAATCCATTTAATATAATGTCCTCGGATAGAGGACGTATCAGATATTAAACTGATAAGAACAGATACTACACTTGATCTTAGCCAAAAGGCCGAGAAGCGATGCTGACAGCCCTTCCCTCGCGGGCACCCTCCTCCTGCCACCCCTACTTAACTCATGGTGAGCCAGGTCACCGGCAGTCGAGGTCTCACTTCCTTTGCTTCTTCAGCAGCACCATAGTATCACTAGATAGTAAACTCTGTGCCGATTTTTAAATTCTCTATCATTTAAAGAGAAATTTTATAGCTGCTGTTGCACCGTCCTTCTCGGGTGAACCGCCATTTAATTTGCATGCCCGCCCTTTCCCGCCCACCGGGGGGCGTGGCTACGGCGGGCCTTCTCTTCTCCCACGCGGTGGCTGGCGCCTCTGAACCTCAGTTGGGAGGTCGAGCTCCTCATTTGTACAAACGGAAAGGACAGAACCTAACGGGATTAGGGCTGCGCGGCAAGAGAGGCCTGTAGAAAGGGGCTGTGGGCAGAGAGTTTTCCCGAAGGGAAAAAAAAAGTCGGTAGGCGAGTCTCAAGACAGTCGCCAGAAATGCCCAGACTACTGTGTGCGATTTGGTCCGCTATCGGATGAGGGGCTCATTGTGAGTCAGGGGAGCGAAAGGTCTGGGAGGGGGGCGCGTCATATGGGAAGACCCCGGCAGGGCAGCTGGAGGGGTTCTCTCCAACTCCAGCACCGTCAGCTGTTGGTGCTTCTGTGAATGAACCATATCCTGGGCTCCGCACATCGTTCCCCTCCCTCTCCCTCGCCTGCGTATTTCATCCCAGCCCGTACGTAATTCAAGTACAAGGACACCACTCACCACCCTTTGGGGCAATCCTTTATCTCCCTCACGGAAGTCGGAGGTCACTGAGAGCGGGGGCTGCATCAGTACTTATCTCTAGATCCCAGCACTAGCCCAGTGCCGGGCATACATAGTGGGTGCCCGGCCAACGCTTCAGTGAATAAACGATCCCAGTTAGGAGGCTGCTAGCAGGAACCGGGGGGAAGGGGTGGAGGGGTGGGGGATCTGGCCAGGGGTGGCAGAACACCAGAGAGGAATGAAGTGATGTCAAGGCCAGTCAAAGCGCAAAGCTCCTCCACCCGCCTCTCCAAGTTCCCCCCTGCGGCAAAGACTGCCTGCCGGCTGGCTACCCGGTCAGCACTTACCTTTCCCATTCTCCTTCCTAACGGGACTTCAGTTTAGTTTGGGGGGGAGGGGGGCGGGGGTGTCATATATTTGACCTCAGAACAGCTAGAAGGTCTTAGGGACGTAGGAGTGAAACCCAATCGGTCACTTCACCCTGCAGCACAGAAAGCCTGATCGCAGGTGGTGCCCGAGCCCTTCCCAGTGCCAGCCCCCCTGGGCCGAGCGCTGTAACGTGTATTCTCTCAATTTCCGTTGCCAGGCCTATGAGGTGAACAGTCTTCCTCCTCTTCTTCCCCCCCCTTCCCGGGCATTCCTGCCGCCCAGCTGCCAAGAAATTGTAGACACCCATAGTCATCACGTGGCATGGATGGATACATAGGTATAGCCACACGCGTGGACACACAGATATGGAGGCATGTTCACAAATATTTGGTCCTCACCCTGATGGTAGGCATTTTGCTCCTCTATCCCGCAGCACCTAAGACAGTGAGTGCTCCGCACCTACGTGGCACTTTAAATAGATACTCGTTGAAGGAAATGCACGAGAGACAGGGTAGAGGAACGGGCTTAACCTGCACTTGAGAGTCATGTTCCCCCTCCCACGGCCTCTGTTCAGACCTATGTGCGCCAAACGATGTCTCCTCACTAACCCGGTTTCCCCGGACCACTTCGCTCATCTAGGCCTGGTTCTGCCTCGTGCTCCGGTCACTGGGCGGAAGCCCTAACCCACTCCTAGGTCTAAGTGAGGGCCTCGACGAGTAGAAACGGAACAAGGGCTGGCCCGCGTTTATCTTCAGCCGGGAGCCCAACCACACGGAGCCCAAGCCGAAATCAGCAGAGAAGCAAAGACCCCCGCCCCGCCGAAAGGAGAAAATAGAAAGTAAGCCGCTGCGGAGAGCAAGCTTAAGGAAAAACAGCCTACCCACACACGCACACACAAATGAGCGAGTATATCTGATAAGACTAAGAAGTCAAGAACGTACAGAATGAAGCCAAGGCAAACAACCACCATCCAGAAGTCTTTCATTTATACTTTCCGTTTTGTCCCCCGAGGGGGGTGCACCGTTCCCGGAAGTACTGCAATACCGGGTCGATGCGCGGAGTGGACGGAGCAAGCCCCTATTCCATCTCCCAGCTCCAAAAATCCATTTAATATAATGTCCTCGGATAGAGGACGTATCAGATATTAAACTGATAAGAACAGATACTACACTTGATCTTAGCCAAAAGGCCGAGAAGCGATGCCGACCGCCCTTCCCTCGCGGGCACCCTCCTCCTGCCACTCCTGTTACACTCACGGTGAGCCACGTCACCTTCAAGCGAAGTCTCATCTCCCTAGTACATGGACACGTACATAGAAAACGTTAGGCTCTGAGAAGACTTTTTTTTCCAATTCTCTACGTTCTTAAGTGAATTTTTATACCCGCTTGGCACGGTGGCTAAACTGCCCGCGCGTGCTAATTTGCATGCCCCGCCTTTTCCTTGCGGGTAGATCTCCTCCCTTCCCCCCGCCCACCCGCCTCCGGACGATCTTGCGCGCATGAGCGGAAGCTGGGCTGCGGCCGACCTCGTCCTTGGTACCGGCTGACGCGAAAGGACTGGGCCGAGGCGATTTCCGCGCCTGCATCCGGTCGGTGGACCGGAGTTGGAACAGAGAGGTCCTAGTTCCGAAGGAAGCCGGCAGGTCATCGCTGTGAAGACGAGAGGGTTCCCTGGGGCTGGCTCGCTCCAGGCCCAGGACTCGCTGAGAATCGCCTGTCCGGGTTCGCCAGGCAGGGGCTGCAGAGAGAAAAGTCAATGCCGGAGATCCCGCCCCGCTAGGGCTGGCTCCCTCCCTGGTCGTCTCCTGGCAAAACTCCTTCACCTCCCGAGCCTTGGTGTCCCCAGCTGAGAAGTGGGAACCTTAATGCCTACCTTGTGGGAGAGAGAACATAAATGGAGTTCACGAGGCCGCCTTGGTTTAGTCGTCTGGAATGTGGGTCCTTGTGTCCGACGAGGTTCCTGTGAAGTTTCAGGGTCATGGCTGTGACACTGAAACAGCCTAGCCTGTATTGTCTCGCGTTGCCCCTAGACAATACAATGGGAAACACTTGTCGTTTGGGCCAGGCTTTGCGCTGAGTGCTTCCCTCGTGTGTCAGACTCGCAAAGTGGACCTACAGATGGAGTCGTTGAGACCCAGAGGTCAAGCGACTTGCCCAAAACCGCACGGCTGCTTAGTGGGAGAGGCGGAATCCGCCGGTGAAGCCGACAGCGTGGGGCCTAGAGAAAAGGCACGGCGCGAGAGAGAAAGAATGTGACTGTGTGTCCAGCTCCCTAGGAGAGACCACTGTCGCTGAGCCTGCCGCGCGAGTCTCGGCTCAGCCGCGATAGGAACCGAGCCGTCTGGGGTGGCGACTAAGAGCGTGGACTTGGAAGACCCGGGCCCTCACCCCTGTGAACCTCAGTAGCCCTGTGACCCCGTACTCGCCTCGGCCTCCCCATAGACCATCTGTAAACTGGAGAGAATGAGGGGAGAAGTTAGTAGACGTCATTACTAGGACAAATGAGACGTGACCGGCACACAGCATATACCCGTGAGGACCAAACACAGGGAAATCCCTCGGGCCGGGCCGGGCCGGTCGCCTCTCCGGAGCTCAGCCTCTGCATCTCGAAAATGAGAATGTTGACGGCTGGCGTCCGGTCCCGCGCTCAGTCTTCCCTCCGCCACCCAGGGCCCGCCTTCGCCGCCGCCCGGCGCAGTTTGCTCCAGGGCACGTAGCACCTGACATTTTTATACATTCACTCCTTCCTCGCCTTTTAGCCTAATAGCGTGTGAGCTCCGGAGCGGGGACCCTCGTCTCTTTTGTCCGTGTGTATATCCCCAGTGGTGAGGACGGTGCCCGGCACAGACACGGTGCTTAGGATCTTTTTGGTTGAATTGACTAGATGGGTAAATATTAAGGGATGCGATTTGCACGCGGAGAAAGTGAGTCAGCAGACTTTCCCGGCTCCTGGCAACGATGACGCGCGACCGGCAGCTTACCAAACTTTCACCCGGTGTCCCGTGCCGTCTCTCACCGGGGGCGAACTCGGGCGTCTTCTCGTGGGCTGACGATCACCTGCTCCTTCCTTCACAGGAACTGAGCGTCCGTATCCTCTGCCCGCTGCCCTTCGATTCGTTGGTCTGTTTTGCATCCCGTCTCTGTCTCTGTCGCACGGGGTGGGTAGGTGTCCTGGGGTATGAGCTCCGGCGCAGGTCTGACTTCATTTTTTTCTGGACCGCTACCCACTTGTCCCAGCCTCTGCAGGGCATACGTAGCCCATCTCCTCACCGGTGTCAGATGCCACCTCTGTCATATAAAGATTCCATACAGAAATGTGTGTGTGCGGAGAGGTGTATCTTTAGACCTATGTCTGGGCTTTTCTTTCCAAAAAAAAAAAAAAAAAAAAATCTCCTGATATCCTGGCTTTGAAAAAACGCGTGGATTTTCCACCGATTCTTCCGGTTCCCACCTACTCTGTGTCTGCCGCTGCCCGCGTCCTGGGATCACATGGGTGAACGTGACCTTGTCTCTCTGGTCCGCGAGGGGCCTCTGCCGTGCCCCTCCATTCCTCTTCTGGCTGCCACTCAACCCCGCCCCCGGCTCACAGGGCTGCTGGGGAAGCCTGTGC
>PVJI01028024.1:0-16994 GCA_004026765.1 Micronycteris hirsuta
GAAATTAAGAACAATCTAATAATAGACAGAGGAGAGTGGGGAGGGGACAATGAGGAGAAGGGTTTTCAGAAACTACAGGGACACATGGACAGAACTAAGGGGGAGGAGGGAGCCTGCGGGGGAGGGGGGCTGGAGTGGAAGGGAGGAGGGGAGGGGAGAGGATGCAAATAATTGTAATTGAACAAAAGTAAAATAAAATTTAAAAAAAATAATAAAAAAAACAAACAAAAACAAAACAAAACAAAAAAACTCCAGAAAAAGAACCAAACCAAAGGGAGCCATTTTATGATTGATTTTTGTTCATATTCCTTAAATATTTGAAAAATGGACTTTAAGTTTTTACTGTAAAATGCAGGTTTATTTTATATTTGGATTATAGTACAAAGTACTATATATTCACCCAGCAAATTTATTCTTTATTTTATTTAAATCTTCTGTCTCCTTTATGTCTTGTCTTCCTGTAAAATTATAGAAAACATGTGAGTTAAGTTTGGAGGGTTGCTAATTTCTTCTATTGCTAACAATGATTTTCTTTAAATATTTTGGTGCTATGATTTTTAGTGCATAAAAACCATCAAGACTATTTTAGCTTTGACATAAATTTTAATTTTTATTGATAAAAATTTTCCACATGGATGGGGCCTATTATATTTTTCTTGACCCCATTATATTTTAACTTCCCCAAATTAATACTAATAGACCTCTAATTTTTAATCTCTTTTGTATAGCTATTTGCGATAGGCAGAATTCTAAGATAGCTCCAGTTTCCTGACTCTGGTGTACACATCCTGTACGTGTGAATATGATGGGATGGTCGCTCCTTTTACCATGATACATTATAAAAGCAAAAGTGATATTACTATACCAAAACCCTCAATTTTAGTAGACTGCAGAGAGATTCTCCTTCTGGCCTTGATGACACAAACTGCTTATCTGTAAGAGGGCCATGCGGCTAGGACCCAAGAGTCACCTTTAGGACCTGAGAGCAATCCCAGCTGACAGCAAGAAAATGAGGATATTAGCCTTATAACCATAAGAAAACTCAATTATTTAAACAATCTGAATGAGCTTGGAAGAGGACCTTGAATTCTAGATGAGAATGCAGACAGGCAGCACCTTGATTTCAGCCTTTCGATACCCTATGCAGAGAGCCTCGTCACACTGTGCCTGCACTTTTGACCTACAGAAACTGAGAGATGTAAGCATGTGTTGCTTTAGGTTTGTATTCATTTGTTATTCAGTAAAAGAAAATGAATATACTACTCATACCTGAGGGCTATTCTGACTTAGTCGTGGCTTAGATTTTTTTAAAAACTATATTTAATGGCAAGGCATGCAATGAAATTATATGAATGTCTCTAAGTGAAAGAAGCCAATTTGAAAAGGGTATATACTGTATGATTTCAACTATATGACATTCTGGAAAAGGCAAAACAAGGAAACAGTAAACGTATCAGTGGTTGTCAAGGGTTAGTGGGGAGAGAGGGATAAATAGATGGAGCATAGAGGATAATTAGTGTAGTGAAATTATTCCGTATGATATTTTAATGGTGGATACGTGTCATTAAACATTTGTCAAAACTCATAGAAATCACAGCACCAAGAGTGATCCCTAATGTTAACTACGGACTTGGGGTAATAATATGTCCGTAAAGGTTTGTCACTTGTATCAACTGCACCACCTGGGACAGGGTGTGACGGGGGTCAGGCTGTGCCGGTGCGGGATCAGGGCCCGAATGAAAACTGCACTTGCTACTCCATTTTTCTGTAAACCTAAAAATTAAATCCTTTAAAGATTGTATTGAATTTCTCATTTATTATATTAGCTGATATTCCTTATAACCCCTTATAAATTCTTATAAATTCCTTATAAATTCTCAATATATGACAGATTATTTTCCCTCTAGTTTTAGTTTTGTCAGACATTATGAAGTATTTTATCTTATTTTGTGGGACATTACTAAGAAGTATTAAATAGTTTCTGTCATAGACTTTGGTAACATAAAAAGAGAAAAAATACTTTCATACTCATATTATCCAATAATATAATAAGTATTAATAAATAAACCAAACAGTTGATCAAGTCTTCAAGTACTTCAATGTCCATGACAAATATAGTATCTCAATGTCAACTTGCTTTAGATTGAAATTCAAAATCCTTTACTCATATGTCTTCAATTCCAATCATTTGAAATACTTTCACAAATTTTAAAATGCATTAAGCTAAATATAGTGTAGAAAATACTGTGTCAACCAATTGGAGGCTTAAAATGTGAATGAGTTCATGTAGTTTGACATATAGCAATTTAGCTAAAAAATAAACAATAACATATTCTTTCAAATATGGCAGAAATTGATAATAGGTGTATTAGATCTTTAATTAGATAATAGTCATTAGTATTCCTTGTTAAGGCTTTAATTATCCTTATTATTTCTCTGTTATGCTCTGCCCATTATGTCAGCCATATACACATGTGAATATAGAACAATTTAAATGTACTTATCTGACTGTGCTAATAAGTTTTTTCTTTTATTTAAATTTATTTAATTTGAAAGCTGATATTTAATTTCATATTGGAAAACTTAAATTAAAAAAATAAATTTATGGATTTTAGAGAGAGAGAAGAAAGGAGAAAGACAGAAACATAATTTTATTGTTCCACTTATTTATGCATCCATTGGTTGATTCTTGTATGTGACCTGACCAGGAATCAAACCCCCAACATCAGTGTATTGGGATGATGCTCTAACCACCTGCGCTACCTAGCCAGGCTTTACTGGAAAATTTTAAGTGTGTTTGGAAAATTGAGGTAACAGAACCTACTTTTTCTACTGCACATTGTATGAAATTAAGTAGAGATCAAGTATTTTCAGTGAAAATTTAGTGTCCAAATCAAGATGTTATTAAGTGTAAAATACATACCAGATTCCAAGATATAGTATAAAAATGTAAAATATATCACTAAGAGTGTTTTGTATGCATTATATGATCAACTGATAATATTTGGGGTATATGGAGCTAAGTAAAAACATTTAAAATAAATTTCTCCTTTTGTTTGTTGTTGTTTTCCTAAATTTTTGAATGTGGCTACTAGAAATTAAAATTACACATGTGACTTTTATTATATCTCCATTGGACAGCGCTACTATAATGTAATCTTGATCTTTTACTTTATTTTATTCATTAAATTTTTATTTTGATTTTTCATGAGAAATATGTAGATATTTTAAAAATAGGTGAAAATTATAAATCTTTGAGAAAATTGTACAAAATTCACATTTCCGCTTGCATAACTGACATGGTTTAGGTGGAGAAAAGGGAAGTTTTTCTCAACTGTAATATGAATTTCAGTGGAAGAATTTATTTTAACATCAGCTACATAGTTTCCCCACAGTTGTTTTGAGATTGAAAATTTAAAAAAAAATGCTTTAGGACCTGGAACCTAGAGAATGACTGAATGAGACCTGCTCCATCAGGACTTTATGAAAAATAAGGGTATTTGTTAACTCATTTTGGTTCTTTTCCCTTTCTCAGAACTCATACATTTTTTCTCTAAAACTGGTAGAAGAAAATAAGTGGAACCTCTCACTGAATTCTAATCTTCCTTAGTTGTTCGTGCTCCAGAGAACACTGCACTGCTTTTCAGGAGACAATAATTAAAGCCAAAGTGATGTTCTTCAAGCTTCCCTTATCTCAATTTAAGCTAAGGTTAAAGTTTAGGCTTCTGTTTGTGTTGGGTTTTTTGGAATATAATTAATGTCTAGTTCAGGTTTGGGGAGGGTGCTAGTATATTTTACATCTTGTTGAATTTGTAATATTTACCAACCTCTGAACTTTGTATCTGTTATTATTAAAGTTTTAAAAAAGGGAGGGAAAAATATATATCTCTGTGGTCTGTCCAGGAAGTATCCAGTCATAGAATATGAAAAATAGAGACATTTATTAAAGAAGATGCATGATACAAGAAACATTGTACATTGTTGAATGACACCTCAGTCCCCTTCAAAGTAGGCACCTTGAGACCTCACACAGTTCTCCCAATCACCATCAGCTTCCCTGTTGTATTTTCCTGAATCTCACTATTGATTTGAAATCTCTAACCTTTCTTTTTCATTTTTTTGAGATTAAAGGAGACTTTATTTTTTAATATATTTTATTGATTATCCTATTACAGTTGTCACATTTTTTCCCCTTTATTCCCCTACGTCTTGTACCGCACCCTCCACCCCCAGCATTCCCCCACCTTAGGTCATGTCCATCGGTCACATATAACTTGTTCTTGGGCTTCTCCATTTCCCATACTATTCTTAACCTCCCCTGTCTATTTCGTACCTACCATTTATGCTTCGTATTCCCTGTACCTTTTCCCCTATTCTCCCCCCCCCCCCTCCCAACTGATAACCCTCCATGTCATCTCTATTTCTGTGAATCTATTCCTGTTATAATTATTTGCTTAGTCCACTTTTTTTTTTTAGGTTCGGTTGTTGATAGTTGTGAGTTTGTTGTCATTTTACTATTCATATTTTTGATCTTCATCTTTTTCTTAGATAAGTCCCTTTAACATTGTATATAATAAGGGCTTGGTGATGATGAACTCCTTTAACTTGACCTTATCTGGGAAGCACTTGATCTGCCCTTCCATTCTAAATGATAGCTTTGCTGGGTAGAGTAATCTCAGATGTAGGTCCTTGACTTTCATGACTTCAAATACTTCTTTCCAGCCCCTTCTTGCCTGCAAGGTTTCTTTTGAAAAATCAGCTGATAGTCTTATAGAAACTCCTTTGTAGGAAATGGTCTCCTTTTCTCTTGTTGCTTTTAAGATTCTCTCTTTATCTTTAATCTTGGGTAAGGTAATTATGGTGTGTGCTTCCTTGGGTCCAACTTCTTTGGGACTCTCTGAGCTTTCTGGACTTTCTGGAAGTCTATTTCTTTTGCCAGACTGGGGAAGTTCTCTATCATTATTTGTTCAAATAAGTTTTCAATTTCTTGATCTTCCTCTTCTCCTGCTGGCACCCCTATGATTTGGATGTTGGAATGTCTAAAGTTGTCCCAGAGGTCCCTAAGCCACTCCTCATTTTTTTTTTTTTTTTAATTCCTGTTTCTTCATTCTGTTCTGGTCGAATGTTTATTTCTTCCTTCTGTTCCAAATCATTGATTTGAGTCCCAGTTTCCTTGCCTTCACTGTCAGTTCCCTGTACATTTTCTTTTATTTCACTTTTCATAGCCTCCACTTTTTTCTCTGTTTTGCAACCATACTCAACCATTTCTATGAACATCCTGATTACCAGTGTTTTAAACTCTGCATCTGATAGGTTGGCTATCTCTTCATCCATTAATTGTATTGTTTATGGAGCTTTGATCTGTTCTTTCATTTGGGCCATTTTTTTTTTTTTGTCTCAGTGAACCTGTTACTTAGTAAGGGGTGGAGGCTTAGGTATTCCCCAGGGCCTGGCAACCTACTTCGCTGGTTGTGGCACTATATGTGGAGGAGGGGTTGGAAAGGAAACAATACTGCTTGCTCAGTTCTCGGTGGGCTTTCAGCCACTAGTCCCACTACCCACAAGCAAATTGGGCTCTTCTTGTGCTGATTCCCAGGTGGGTGGGCTCGTGTACATTCTAGGACCCTGTCAGTCTCTCTAACAAACTCATCTATGAGGCTGGGTGTTTCTCCTGACACCTCAACCCCCACAGAATTTTCCAGTCAGAGGTTTGAGACTTTATTTCCCTGTGCTGGAACCCTGGGTTGTGTGGTCGTTCTTACTCCCCAGTTGTTCCTCCTGGTTTATCTACACACAAATGTGGGACCGCCTGGTCCATCAGCCTCCGCCTCACATAGTCTGCCAGCTGCCACCTTGCCTTGAGTCCTCTATGCTCAGCTACTCATCTTCACCCCTCCCACTGGTCTGGATGAATGTTTTTTCTTTTAACTCTTTGGTTGTCAGACTTCCATACAGTTCAATTTTCTGCCAGTTCTGGTTATTTTTTGTTTTTAAATTTGTTGTTGTCCTGGTTATTTTTTGTTTTTAAATTTGTTGTTGTCCTTCTCTAGTTGAACGAGGAGGCATAGTGTATCTACCTACCTGAAATGTCTTACCTTTCAAAGGTGATTTTAGTTTTGGGAAAAGTCAAGTATTGCAGGGCATCATATTTGGGTTATAGGGGAGCTGAGTCACCTCGGTGACTTGGTGTTTCACCAAAAAACTCTGCATGAGATGTGATGCATGTGTGGGTGTGTTGTTGTGATGAAGCTGCCAGTTATCAGTTGCTCATAGCTGCAGCCTTCTGAATCATCCAAATAGTTTCTGTGGAGGAATGTCAAAGCTTAATGCAAAATTTTATGCAGATTCATTGCTCTGCTTGCTCAGTCATCTTGAATTCGATGGTCACACAGTACACATATTCACTCAATGGCATCTACCACCCCCACTGACTAGTACAATGAAGTTGTCTTTTTTTTTTTTAAGATTTTATTTATTTATTTTAGAGAGAGGGGAAGGGAGGGAGACAGAGAGGGAGAGAAACAGCAATGTATGGTTGCCTCTCACATGGCCCTCACTGGGGACCTGGCCCCGCAACCCAGGCCTGTACCCTGACAGAGAATCGAACCGGGACACTCTGGTTCCCAGCCCATGCTCAATCCACTGAGCTACACCAGGCAGGGCTGAAGTTGTCTTGTTCATGCATGTGCATTCCAGTCTACTCTCCTTGGCTGCCAGATTACATCAGTGTCGCGCAGACTTTTCTTGTTATATTAACATGGCTTGACTTTTTTCGGACAGACTATATATATTTATGTGTATGTGTATGTGTATGTGTATGTATATACACACACATATATATGTATGTATATATATAGCTGCAGGTGTATTGGGTTCTTATAGTTTGATATTTTTAACTCAAATGAAAAGCCATAAGTGAATGAGATTTGCACACTACATCTTTAATCACTTTTTTTCGTTAATGCTAAAGTGGGGAAAATATTGGGGTATATTTATAAGTTGCTATGTGAGCAGTTATGTGAAATTTATGCTGCATAATGGATTATGGAAAGCAGTTTTGAACAAACTAAATGCCCATTTCATTTGATCAAAGCATGTTTTTACAAATCCAATAATTATGCATTGTACTGCTTTTTTTTTTCTTTTTAAAGTTTCCAAAGTGTGGTAAACAAGCACTAGGTTTTCCTCATTTGCACAGTAATATAGACTTATAGGCTAAGGGTGATTTATGTACTGAGGTAATTTAAATTCCATACCTTCAAAGTCACAATGCATATGTTACATGCCTATAATTATGCTCCTCCGGGTGTACAAGCCAAGAAGGTGGCAGAGTCAGACACAGAAAAAGAAAGGAGATTGATGATATGGTATTTTGCTAATACAATGCAAGGCACTAACAGATTATAAACCTCATTCTTGCCTTTCCTACTAGTACTTTCTAAATTACATTTTCAAACTGATGTCTTCACGGATCTCTCATTAATAAACTCTGCCTTCATTATGAAAATCCTCTTGTAAAAGATAAACAAAAATAATATTAATAAAGTCTAACGACTTCAAACTTTTTCAATTTAAGAAGAAAGTACCTTTTCCTGGCAACTCACACTGACAGTTATTAGATTTGAGATATATATGCTTAAGTATGAAACTTTTGTTTTTCTAAATTTATAGTCATTTGAAGGAGGAAAACTGGTTTATGAGAAGCAAAACAATGCATTGGTGTCCTTTGAAAAGTCATGTGAAAGGAAGGTAGGATATTTTAGGAGAATACAACTGATTTTACAACTTTTAAGTTACAATTCCTACATATTGTTGTTTTAAAAAAAATGATGTGGGTTTTCTTAGGTTTCCCACAGGTTGCTAGGCATTTTCATATTCCTAAGTGTTGGTTGACCTTTAAACAGACTGAACATTTATACAGAATACAATTAGACCTGGTAAGTAAATTTCTATTAAATCATACATTCTAATTCCTTTATTATGCTAGTGCCATGATGTTTAATGGCCATCTCTTTTGGGTCACTTCAACTTTAGGTTCTAGAGATTCTATTTTTCTCTAAGCTGTTAGTAAAATCCCAATTAATTTCTGAGTTTTAAATACACACTTCTGTGCTTGTATTTTCCCTGAAGAGATATGTCTATCCTGTTAAAGACAATGCCACAGTGTGCCTATTCAAAAAGGAAAGACATAAATACTGCTTTACATTTGGAGAAGGGCTACTTTTTGATACCACATAAGATGTCTGTTTGATTTTTAGTTTTATTTTTTAATGATATTTGGCCATTTCAGATCAAGATTTCTACAGACCTACTTTATATAATACATTTGACAGGATTATGAGAAAATGAGAAAATTATGCACACACACAAAAGTTAACTGACATGTAATATATCTAAAGAAGGGTAACAAATTAAAAAATATGGGAACTTGCTAATTCTTACTAGAAAAATGAAGATTCTTTTGCATAGTTTGTTAATGTTGCTTGATTTGTTTGCTTTATCTGGAATCCTTTGGAGGGGATATATTGTGTAATTGCAGAGATTTCAAACTTCTATTCTTCACATTCTTAGAAATACAATCGACTCAAACAGCTACATTTTTTAGGTAGTTTTTTCATTAGCAGATGCTGTTTTGACCAAGGTTTTTAAAAGAAAATAATTTTAAAGTAGATAAATGATTACTAGTGATCGGGGATTAATTTTAGAGTGAAATAGGACTGGCCATTTAAGTCATAGGATATAGCAGCTATCTGAAATGTCTTTAAATGACCTCTTTGTTTTAATGTGAGTGAGTGTTTCTTTATGATCCTTTTTCTGTATTTGTACAGTGAAGTCAGTGAGGCTCATAGAGATTAATAGCATGGTGTTCACATATGTGGTTTATTGCATACATTAAAGAATTGTAGTCCAGCTGGTGTAGCTCAGTGGACTGAGTGCGGGCTGGGAACCAAAACGTCCCGGTTCAATTCCCAGTCGGGGCACATGCCTGGGTTGCAGGCCAGGTCCCCAGTGAGGGCCATGTGAGAGGCAACCATACATTCCTCTTTCTCTCTCCCTTCTCTTCTCTCTAAAAATAAGTAAATAAAATCTTAAAAAAAAATTGTAGAAGTAGGGCTGATATTTGAGACTATTATATGAAGCTTCAGATTTTGTATAAATTTTGGGAACTTGAGAATATTTTTGAATTAAAAAATATAATAGCAAGTAATCATAATAATTTTTAATATTAATAGTAATACATTTAGAATTACTGCAAGTATTGAAGTTGCTTTTTTAGTTGATTCAGCATTTGTATATCTAGCAATGCAAAATTTTCTCTAAAAGATTTTTTCATTAGTTTTTCCATGGTTTCTTTGAAGTTACCTAGCAGTCTTTGTTTATTAAAGCATTTTCGTGAAGCTAAATAAAGTCATAAGTTGTTTACTTGTTTCTAAGAATTTTCTCAGTGAAGATTTGTTAAAAATTTCTTCAAAAGTTAAAAATAACATAGGCTAATATAAATATAGTTAGTCTTCAGTTCTGAAAATTCTCCTAACTGAACAATGATCATTTTAACCTTTTATTTTTCCTGAAACAACACATCGTATATTGTATATTTATTAATAATGATTCATTATTCTGATTAGTAGTTATTCAACCCACTAATACTTAGTATATATACAATTAGTTCTAGGTATTACAGATATAGATAAAGATATGGTACATTATTTGAGTGTTAGTGAAAATATAAAAATGCAAACAAACTGATGAAAACAATTATTGCTTTAATAAAGGTATTTTAAAGATTAGTAGAAGCATAGGAAGACTACTAAGTTAGAAAGGAGAAATTTATTTCTTATAATTATGTAGATAGTTGCATCACTCTTCTTAAAGCTCTTGTATATTAGATGCCATATTTATAAAACGTAAAAAAATTATTGCAGTTTTATAGGAATTAAAAATAAATAATTATATGGACTAATTCTGGTACATTGATCAATTATTTTGGCATCAAGTAGATAAAGGCTAGATTATACATCTTGCAAAAAAATTTCAAGGAGAGTTTTAAAAACCATACTTCTTGCTCAAATAAAGGAAGCAATAGGAAAACAATACTGCATTTAAAAAATAATTAGAATCTGTCAAAAATAAAATGGAAACTTGACATACTTAAAATCAAGAGTAAAATTTTATAGTGTTAGAAAATCTTAGAGATTAGGTAATTAGGTACTTTTAACTTTTTTTGTGGGATCAAGCCAAGCACTTAAAAAAGGATATCAAGGATATAAAGCAAATAAAATGAGCATTGTTCTGATTAAGTGAACAATCCCCAAAGTACCTGACAGTGGTGTGCTGCAGCCGATTCATACTGGCTCATGGACCCTTGTGGGCCTCTCTTCCAACTTCACATCCAATGACATCACAGTGGTAGATTTTAAACGGTTGTGGAGAAGTCTTTACCTTGGAAACTGGCAAAGGGCTTCTTTTCCTCTTCCAGAAAGCCATTTATAAACATCTATCAGTCTACCATTGAATACTGACTATGGAGTGCAAGGGACCTGGGGAACACAATTGAAAAAAACATTAATCTAGTGTGATATCTTTGTGTTACACCAACAAACTCAGAGAAATAACATTCTTTGCTAGTTAACATATGGTAATAGATTACAATGGATATTTAGGATAAATTACAAGTGACACTGTTATGGAATGGATTGTGTCCCTCCAAAAGTCTTATACTGAAGTAACACCCATATTTCAGAATGTGACTATATTTGGAAAAAGGACCTTTAAAGAGGTGGCTAAAATAAAACCATTAGGATGTACCCTAATTTAGTCTGACAAGTATTTTTAAAAGAAGAGGAAATTTGGACATACGGCAAGTCATCAGGGATGCATTCACACAGAGGACAGAACATGTGAGGACATGGAAGAAGATGACCATCTGCCTGCAAGCCAAGGAGAGAAGCCTCTGGAAAAAGCAAACAGTCCACCACCTTGATCTTGAACTTCCAACCTCAAGAATTGTAGGCAATACCTTCCTGTTGATTAAGCCACCCAGTCTACAGTACTTTATTATGGCAGCCCTAACAAACGGATGCAGCTGCGTAGGGTCTTTGCCTAGAACAGTTTGGCAGAAAGGTGGACAGGCAGAGATGTCATGGAAGATCACAGCATGGATTTATCAAGTGTGTTTCTGGTCATTGTTTCTTCAGTGACTCCTCATTGTAGAAACATGCATGTCCAAACAGATGGGTATACTGAGCTTAATTTCTGCATTCCTAGAAATCAACATTTATTCTTAATTCTTTTACTCTTCTTAAAAAAAAATAGGTGTTTCTTTGCACCTAGCTAATGTTGCATTAACTTTGGGGACATATTTTTGCTGTGATTCCACAGTGAACATATTCTTGGTGTACTAAATAGGCAAATCTCTCTCCAGAAAAGCATGGACATGTCTGAGAAATTCCTATCCTTGGATTATCTGAATTTCATGAACATCCTCATTTTTTTAAAAAACAGTGAGGTGTGTTGATATATTTCCTGATCACAAACCATATGGTTTCATTTGAGAAGCATTGACAATCACAGGAGAAAATGGAATTGTTCCTTATTGTGTTATCACAAAATTCTAATTCCTGGAACTTCTATTATTAAAATATTTTCCTTCTGATTCACAGCAAGATATTATTAACCTGGTTATTCTTCCTACTCTCTACCTCCCTAACCACTGCATTTTACAACTACTTTCACTTAACCTTCTTTCTTGTTTTCAGATTTCTTTGCAATGATGCTCCCTGGAAATAGTAAATAAATTGACTGAATAGTAAATAAATTATGCTGATTTTGATCTATCAGAACATACAGGAGTCTGTTAGCTCAACAGTAGAATATGAACAGCCTTATTCTTATTATGAAACATATATATTTTCACAGCAATAGAACTGGAATCAGTGACAACAATGGGTAGTAAAATGTCAAACCACTGTTGTTTTCCTGACTACGAATGCAAGCAGTATGCTTTCACAGCCATAACATCACTAGAAATGATCATTAGTGATAGCATTTATTATATTTAATACATGATTTTCCACGAGTTAATAGTTGTAGAGCTCCTTTACAATAGTGTGTTCTGTTTGACCTTCGAGGCTTAGATTCTTGAATTCTAAACATTTGATTTACAAACTTCAGTTTATAATGCATGTTTGTCACTCTGTAGGTGTTTACTTCTGGGATTAAAAATATCAGACAAACAAGAGTATCTAGCAACATATTCCTGGCTATTACTATTGTTACTGATCTGATTCATATCTTGTAATGTACTATCATCAATATTTAAAAAGAACAACTATATTTAGGACAACAATTTCTATAAGACTTTAGCACTATTTCTATGAAAGTTTTAATTGTGAAAACTTTGAACAGAAAACATGTGACCTTCCTCCTGGGCATTTAAATAAGATGCTGAAATTTAAAACATTAAAATATGTAAATGTATAGCCAAATAAAAGAATATTGGAGAACAGCAATGCATTAGCTGTTTTTTGAATCTTAACTTGGTTTTCTATTTCTTGCTTTGTGATTTTTGGAAGCAACTGAACCTTTCTGTACATTGTTTCACCAGAAATAAAATAAAGCAGCTCTTCACATGAAATAATTCTGATACAAGACCCGGATACAGAAGCAGATAGGCGTTGCTAACATGGAATTTAAAATCATTGCATTTTTCCTTGAGTAAATGTACAAAACACCTTCTTTCGCTTCTCAGCGTCCAGAAAAGTACTGACGTAGTCATCATTTAGAAAACAACGTCTCTTCTTTCATTAGGGTTTTTTTTTTTATGTACAGGTACAAATTTTACTTTAGATATTTTTATTTTTTAAAACTAATGTGTATTCTGAGTTGTAAAATTAAGAATATTGTTTTGTTGTTAAATAGAGTTAAGCAGTAGTAATATGACATACTAACATTTTCAAAAAATCTTGGCTAAAAACAGACATTTGAATGAGAGTGGAATTCACAAATTGATGTTCTGTTAAAGTTTTTTGCACACTAAATGGGCAATTCTGAAGCTCTTCAAATGTAATATTTATAGAATGTCTTCTTTCTAGCAGTTCCAAGTTTCTAACAAATATGATTTTACTAAATGCAGATGAGATTGCATCTTATTACCTCAAGAATATGCTGTATACGTGAAAAACTGAGGAGTTGAACCATTACCTGTTGAAATGCATAGCAAAGTCATCAACTGTTGTCAAACAAGTAAATTGCTTTATCTTTTGAATTTTTCTACTAATAATTGCCCACCAACAAACAGCCCGGAAATGTATTACGATATTAAAGAATGACAAAAAAAAAAAAAACCTCAAACAAAATCAATAACCAAATTTTAATTAGGTCTTATTGTTTTCCTGCATAAAACAGCACTGTTATTAATTATAATAAAATAGAACAATTTCTTCATACTTGATAAAAATGTAACAATCCACTCTGGCTGGTGTGTTTCAGTGGATTGAGTGCTGGCCTGTGAACAAAAGAGTCACTGGTTCAATTCCCAATCAGGGCATCTGCCTGGGTTGCCGATCAGCTCCCTGGTTGAGGGTGTGTATGAGAGGCAACTGGTTGATGTATCTTTCACACATCAATGTTTCTCTCCCTCTCTTTCTCCTTCCCTTCCCATCTTTTGAAAAATAAATAAAATCTTTAAAAAATATAATATTCCATAACTTATTTTATAACTACATATTATTCGTTTTATTCCTATTGAAGAAAAAATTAAGCATTTAGCAAGGTATTTGTTTTAAAAGTTACTAAACAGTTTGCTTCCCCCAAAATATCCAATTTCAGAAATGTCATAAGAATTGAAAAAAACCTAATAGAATTGATCTTCATAAATATCACATAAGTTTGCAAAATCTAGCAATTTATTTTATGCAATCACTTTAGTTTTAGTAAATATATTCTTGTTGTTAAAATAAAATCAGGTAGCTAAGAAATATATGTAATATATCATGAAATTCTCCCTTCCAACCCCTCTGTTTCTATTACCAGAGATACCCACTATTAAATATTCGGTGTATATTATGTAAAACATTATTTCCTTATATAATTTTATAATTTTAAAATAGGATCATTCCATACCTATTTTTCTGCTTCTTTCTTTTTAAACAAATATAATGGATGTCTTTTCAGTCCAGTAGACTTGTGTAAAGAAGAGTTACCTCGTTCTTGCAAATGACCTAACAACATTTTATTGATAGAATATGTCATCATTTATTGAATTAATTACTTATAGGTGGATGTGTCGATTGTTTCCAATTTTAATTAAATTTCTAAAGGAATAGTTGTAAAAGATGTGTTTTAAGTATGAGCCAGAGTATTGGTCATTTAGTGAAAAACACTGATCTTCCAGGTAATTCTCAGAGACCAAAGGCAGGATAAAGAAAATAAAGACCTAAATGTTTTATTTTTACATCAGTCAGCAAGTGTGTAGTATGTTGGAAAGAGCTATAGATTTAGAGCCAAGGAAGGGACATCGGTGTCTTTCAGACACTGTCGCTTATTAATTATATGACTGGGGCAAACTATCTCACTTCTCCAAAACTTGTTTTTCTATCTACAAAATGATACATATGAACTACTTGGTCTTTAAAGAGTCAAAAAACTGTAAATGGAAGGTTGTATGCTGCTGTCGTCAGCAATGACGTGCCCTTCACTTGCTAGATGATGTGGGGGTTCTAGAGAAAAACAAGCTGTCTCCCACCATCTCAGGTTGCTTATTTTGTGGTAGGCAAGGCTGGCGGAAGTCACGGCACACAGATTGGGAACAGCAGGGCTTCACGTACCTTCTCAGGTCTTCATTTTAGCCACTCCTGGTCCTACACGCCATGTTACAGATATGTTGGAGAATCCAGGCTTTGTATGCCTGGGAGGGTTGTTCAATACTCTTAACACAGGAGTTTAATTCCTCTTTGGGTAGGAAAGTTTCTAATCTTTGGTCAGTTTTGGATTGATGATGTTTTCCTATAGCTTTCCTTATTTGGGTAAATTCTTGGTGTTAGAACTGAGTCAGGACAGTGTTTAGAGTTTAGTGTATCAGAGAGCAGCTTTCTGGGGACTTTGTCCTTGAGAGGACACTGAGTGAAGGCAGGACGCTTAGCCGTCTGTGAGCAGCTTAGGACTGATTCAAGGACCCGGTATCTGCTGTTGGTTCTTCTACTAGTTTGCTGGCTGATTTGTTATTGGCTCTGAATAGTTCCATGAAGGGCTGATAAATAAATTGATTCCATAATAAGGTAACATGGGAATAATTGATCCTGATAATTTTGTTATTTAGTTTGATTAAACTGAAAATGGGCTTCTTCTTGGGACTCTTTGGTCACCTTAGGTCTCTGTGTCTGTTATGGCAATAAAAGTGTCCCGTGGAAGAATTCTTCTGCACACATGTGTAAAACACTTGGCTGCGTGTTGCTACAAGGCAATACAGTTGCTAACATAGTACATATTTTTCCCTTAAGTCTGAAGTGGTCAGGCTAAGATGTAAACCAAAGGAAGTTCTCTTGTAGTGACAGGTCATCTATTACATGTACAAGCTGTGGACCTGGGACAGTTCTAACTTACGTCCTGAATGGTGCAGAATTTTCTTTGCTTTATGATGCATTTCCCAAGAAAATGTACTTCGAAACCAATTTTCTTAGTGGCAATTCACACATCGTGTATTTAATAATGCCATTAATCGCTCTATTACTAATTATTTCATTACCTTTCTCATCTTAGCAACTGTGAACTCCCAATATTATTTATCAGGTGTGTAAGTGCCCTCTTTCTCCTGGGCGGTGATGCTTACTTAGGCAGGGAAGTGAAATCCTTTAGCATGATTTCTGTCTTTCCCCACAACTTACACGGTCACCTGGGGTGAAGGCCAGCTCTAATTTCTAAAATAATTGCCTTTGCCATAGTTTATATATACAAGGAGCCCATGAAAACGGCTTCAGTGTTGGTCTCCACATTAATCCTGCTTTTCTACTCTCAGAAGAAAAACTAGCATTACCCTTCCATAAATAATTTATACAAAGCCATTCTGCAGGGGAGTGGGGTGGTGTTGGTGGCTTATCTAAGAACTCTGATAGGTCAGATTATTTTTTTCTGGTAGTGGCTAGAAGATGTAGAATGATATCCCTGAGTTTGTATTTATCATTTTCATAAGAAATATAGACTAGAATCAAATATCTTCCAGAACATATGAAGCTGAACAAAAAATTTTACATTTCAATGTCAAAAATTACACAAAGCTTCACAGAAATTCACTCTCTCTTACAACTAAAAGGATTAAGAGTCATGTGTGTTTTAAGTGTTTTGTTATTCACCTGAACACAATTTCTTTGGTTAGTTTATCTTCTTTCTCCTTTTGGGGAGCTTATTTTAATGTGAACGATCAAAGGAAAATTGCAGCTGTTTATAAAGCAAATGCAGCTATTTTATTGACATATTTGGTTAGCTATGAAGCATGGTTTTATTTTTAAAAAGGGATTGTCCACATACTCATGTTGAGTATTAGGAACTTCCATCCAATTCTAACCAAAAAAGCCACATTTAATTTTTTCTTTTAGAAACTTGATGTTAATACAGGCACCACTACCAATTTTAGGTGAGACAAAATGAATCCATTTTGTCAGCAAGATTCAAGACTTCATGTCCCCTGTTAGGACTCATGCTATGCACAGGGCTGGTATGTTTATGACAGATGCAAATTATGTGCAACATCTTTCGCAGTTTACAATCAGGCACGCATCCTCCAAATTCAATTCTTTCCTTTAAAGCCTGGAACTCCAGATACTTCATAAAGCAAAAAGCTCGCTGCCACCTTCAAGGAACTCGAACTATCTGATTTTTTTTTTTATTTGCGGCTGCCATTAGATTGAAATGATTTTTCTTCAGTTTGCTCAAAGCCAGATTTAAAGTCAGGTCCCAGAGGTAACAGGAAAGTCGATCTCCTAAGCTACTCAGTCGTTGTT
>PVJI01028025.1:0-16949 GCA_004026765.1 Micronycteris hirsuta
ATTGTTTGTTGTCTGACTTGGTCCTTGGGTTAAAGAAGCTTCTTTTAGAATATAAACCTGTTACTTTGGCTTATCAGTTGTGTTTCCACTCTCTGCCACTAGAGGGAAGCATCGTTTTGCTGTAGTTTTTTTCTACTGTTAATATATGGTATCTTGAGTACTCAGCCATGCATCCTTCATGTAGGCACATCGATGTGAAATAAATTTAGCCACATTTCTTGGGCGTTAGGGAGTAGGACAGGTATCATATGCTGGGAAGAATTACGTGACTCGATCATCTCTGTCCTGGTGATCCTTCTCTTGTATTTCTGCTATGGACTGAATGTTTGTGTCCCCTCAGATTTCTTAGGTTGAACCTCTAATCCCCAATGTAATGGGATTTGAAGGTGAGGCTTTTGAGAGGCAATTAGATTATCAGTGTGGAGCCCTCATAAGGAAATTATGACCTTATGAAGAGGAGAGTAAAGAGAGAGAGAATCTGTTTCTCCACCATGTGAAGATAGAAGACGGCAGCCGCCTGCAAACCAGGAAGCAGGCCTTTACCAGACACCAGATCTGCCAGTGCCTTGACCTTGGACTTCCCAGAGTCCAGAACTGTAAGAAATAAATGCTTGTTGTTTAAGCTACTCAGTCTATGATATTCTACTACAACAGCTCAAACTCACCAAGACAGTTTCACACAAGAATTAAATCACCAGAGATAATCAAAGAGAAGTCAAGTCTCCCCCTCTGCACGGGACACTTGTGTGGGGACCAGGGGTGGGGGACAGATGGTCTCTAGAATAAGGCAGGTGCATTTAAGAAGGAACTGAAATATCCACTATGCAGTAGTATAACCTCTGAAGAGGGCAGAGCCCTCCCGTCTGCTGTTAGCGGACATATCCCTGCATGGGCCTGGCCACTAACTGACTGCATGATCTTGGACAAGTCGCTAACTCTCGTCTCAGTGTCCTCACCTACAATCTTTTTCTTTGACTTTATCTCTTCTTTCTGCTCCTATAGCTCACTTTCCAGTGCTACAGTTTGAGAAGGATTCCTTGGGTGCTACCGTAGAGACAAAGGAAGTGTGGTTGTCTTTAGGGAATTATAGTGAGAAGGAAGAATTTATGTGTAGCTAATTAGAGGGCTGAACAGCATATGAGCCACTGCTACTCTGGGATCTGTGCTATCGGATTTTATAGGCAGAAGAGAGTGGTAGAGAGCAGTAGAAAAGAAATCTTGAACTGAGCCTTCCAGAACCACCAGAGGTTAAGCTGTAAGGAGGAGGGAATTGAGGATAGTTTATCCAATATTGGTGTGAAAATTAAAATAAACATGTTTTGGGGAACAAAGAACAAGTCAGCCTGATCAGTACAAGGGTTGTGTTGAACGATATGAGAGCGTAACGACATATGCTCTCAGACATGGCCAAATCTTGGTAGATTTGGGCCTGAAAAACTCTGCTGGCCTCACCCTGACAACTCCCTGAGACCTTGCCCCACCACAGAGGTCTGCAAGCACCCATGGAAGCTACACTTGGTATACCCTGGGACATTTCCTGAGTGGCCTCAGACCCAGAACTGGCACTGAGTTTGAACCTGTATCAATCTGGTGAACACCACTCACCACTACCTGGCAAATCACTGAGAACCTACCTCATGAAATTTGAATACTGCCAGAGGCTCTTTCAGTAACTGAGCCTACCAGGCAGCCAGCAGGCAGAGGCAGGTGGAGATGGATCTTGGGGTGCCTTGGGAATTTTGCTGACCTGCCCTTGGGCCCAGTACTGTTAACAGCTGACCTGAGTGCACAGCTTGATCCTTCCTGCACACACGAAGGCCAAGCAGAGGCAGCCACAAACTGTGGATCGCTTTGTAGCTCCAAACAGGTTGCCCAGGGCAAGTCACGGGCAGCATCCGACATCAGTCTGTACCAGAGTCCCCAGAACTGACACATAAAGTGGCCAGCTTCAGACATCAGAGAAGAATCCATTAGTTTCACAAGAGGCAGATTCAAAGGGAGGTCTTGCCTGGCCCCAGACCCTGCTGAGGCAAATTACACTTCATGTAGTCAGACCCGCACAGCAGCTCATACACTGGTCAGGGTCAGTCCTCACAGCCAGCCAGCCCGAGGAGGGTCAGGCCCACACACAACCGAGCCAGTAGCGATCAAGACTCAGTTACAACAGGAGGGCCCACCAACCCACACTCCTCTCCTTCTCAAACTCTTCCAAAAAATCAAGAGGAAGACTGCCAAACTCATTTTATGAAGCCAGCATTATTCTAATTCCAAAACCAGATAAAAGGACTACAAGAAAAGAAAATTATACGCCAATATCCCTGATGAACATAGATGATAAAATCCTCAATAATATATTAGAAAACCAGATCCAGCAAAACATTGAAAAGATCACACACCATGATCAAGTGGACTTTATTCTAAGGATGCAAAGCTGATACAATATCCACAAATCAATAAATGTGATACACCACATAAACAAAATGAAGGATAAAAACCACATGATCATGTTAATAGATGCAGAAAAAGCAGCTGATAAAATCCAGCACCCATTTATGATAAAAACTCAGCAAAGTGGGAATAGAGGGAGCATACCTCAACATAATAAATGCCATATACGAGAAACCTACAACCAACTCAATGGGCAAAAACTACAAGTGTTTCCCTTAAGATCGAGAATAAGACGGGATGTATGCTTTCACCACTCTTATTCAACAACAACCAGACAAGAAGAAGAAATAAAAGGCATTCAAATTGAAAAGAAGTAAAACTGTCATTATTTGCAGATGACATGATACTGTATACAGAGAACCCTAAATATTCCACCAAAAAACGACTAGAACTGAAAAATATATTCGCTAAAGTAGCAGGATACAAAATAAATATCCAGAAATCAGTTGCATTTTTATATACCAATAACAAACCATCAGAAAGAGAAAGTAAGAAAGTAATCCCATTTACAATTGCATCAAAAATAAAAGCAGCCCTAGCCACTGTGGCTCAGTTGGTTGGGAATCTCTTGCAAGCTGAAAGTTCTGGGTCCGATTCCCACTCAGGGCACATGCCTGAGTTTTGATTTCGCTCTATGGTTGGGGTGCGTGCATGAGGCAACTGATCAATGTTTCTCTCCTTCTTTTTATTCCTTCCATTCCCCTCTCTGCAGATAGAAAATATGTGAAAGAAAAAGTGCAGGGTTACATCAAGTCCAGAAGTCTTTGCTGTTAGAAGGAAATGTATTTAAATATCATAAGAGCTAAAGAATAATGAAATTACATCAAGTGACATGACAGCCTGGGTGGGGCTGCAGATTCTCATGAGTAGGAAGAAAAGAAAGATCATTTTAAGTATGACCAGTTCAGGGAGGTGCCTGTAGCAGGCTGGGAGACAACCCGTGTGGAGGGTTTGGTGTAGTGACTATAAATAACAGATTCAGCATGACCATTAGGGCCACTGTCGAGGATGCTGTCCCTTTCAACACCAGCATGAAAATCTCAACCAGTGGACTATGTTTCCCAACATTGCCCGCCATAAGCAAATCACTTCCAGAACAGTAAGCTTGTTTTAAAATAAGTGTACAGAAATGTGTAAGGGAATCAAAACCATAACACTGATATTTTCTGTTAAAGAACATGTTTAGCATTCTAAGGATTTATAATGTGTTTAATGATTTTCTCTGCGTAGGATAGAAGTTCCATTTTTAAATATGCAATTGAGTAACAGATTTGGGCTTGTGATATTAAATTGAATTTTCACTAAGTTTATACACAATATTAAAACATTCAAGAACACTTAAGTCTCACTGCATTTATAAGTTTAATTTATAAGAATTGTGAGATTAACTTAACTTGGGAAGATCTGTTAGTTAATTGAAGTATTAAGAATATAAAAAATATTCAATTTAATTTATAAGTACATTTTAAGATGTTTAAAGAGAAATTTAATTATCCAAGTTTAAAATTGTGTCCAAACATTACAGTTTTCTTAGTGAGTTTTAAAATTTGCTTGAATTATGTAACTTGGGGAGACTTCCAGTAAGTCGTAAACACGGGCGTAGGTAAACACAGCTCCCCTCCTCACACAACCACATCAAAATTACAACTAAACTAGAGAACAACCATCACTCAGAACTGTCAGGAATTGAGTGGAATGGAAGTCTGACAACTACGGAATTAAAGAGACCACATCCGTCCAGACTGGTAGGAGGGGCGCAGATGGGGATACGTGGAATGGGCTGGTCCCACATACATGTGTGGTGGATAAAAATTCGAGAGGGATATCACAGGAGTGAGGGCCCCAGCCCTGCACCAGGCCCCTGAGCCCAGGGTTCCAGTAACAGGAAGATAAATCCCCATAACTTCTAGCTGTATAAACCAGCAGGAATTGAGTCAGCAGAAGAGACTGCTGGGTTCCCAAGCAATTTCTGTTAAAGGACCTGCACATGGACTTACTCAGACTCATACCCTCTGAGCTCCAGCACTGGAGTAGCAGTTTGCAGGGCACGAGTGGCATACAAGGAGGAAATGAGAGTTTTGAATCAGGGCAAGAGCTGGGGGACAGCTTTCTCCCAGACAGAATGACTGGGAGAGGCCGTTGTTCCTTTTCTGAACCCTCCACCCACAGAGCCACAGAGCCACAGAGTCAGTAGGCAGGTGTCATGTCTGAGACTCTATCAACCTGCATTACACTGTTTGCCCTGCCTGGTGATTCCCTGAGGCTCTACTGCAACCAACTTATGGACCCACCTAGGCTGTTAACAGTGACTGCTCCTTCTAAATGGCTTGTCTTTGCTCATGCTTCATGTCTTCCTAAATACTCTCAAACAAGGAACAGCCAACCTCAGTGAGCCCCTAGTCCCTATACCTCCTATTGAGTGGCCCAAGGCCCAGCACTAGCAGCAGCCAGCCAAGGTTCACAGCTTGGCTTAACCTGGGAATCCTCAAAACCAGCACAAATAGAAGCCATTTGCAGATTGCTCTGTAGCTCATACTGGGTAGCCTGGGACAGAGCATAGGTGGTGGCTGACCTTGGCCTGTACCACCTGGGAAACCCCAGAGCCTGAATACCTAGTGGACAACTACAGACCACATTGAAGCACCACCACCCTGCCACCACACAGATGATCCTCCACGGAGGATGGAGGTTGGTAGTCAGTGGTCACCACCAGTCCTTGAAGCTGACTGATTTGAGTAAATCCCTCCATTGACCTGCCAACAGTGATCAAGACTCAACAACAATAGGGGGCTGTACTCGGCCCACATGGAGGGTACACTTCAGGTACCCAGCTTGGGTGATGGGAAAGGCTGTGCCACTGTACCCTACAGGACACCTACTACATTAGGCCACACAACCAAGACAGGTAGTCAAAGCAGCTCTACATAATACACAGAAACAAACAGAGGGAGGCTGCCAAAATGAGGAAACAAACAAAGATGGCCCAAATGAAAGAACAGATCAAAAGTCCAGAAAAAGAGCTAAATGAAATGGAGATAAGCAATCTATCAGATGCAGAGGTCAAATCACTGGTTATAAGGATGCTCAGGGAACTTAATGAGGACCTCAGCAGCATAAAAAAGATCCAGTCAGAAACAAAGGATACACAAATTGAAATAAAGAACAATTTACAGGGAAACAACAGTAGAGAGGATGAAGCAAATAATCAAATCAATGATTTGGAACATAAGGAAGAAACAACCAGTCAGAACAATATGAAAAAAGACCCCTAAAAAACAGGGTGGTGTAAGGAGCTTCTGCGACAACTTCAAGAGAATCAACATTCTCATCATGGGGATGCCAGAAGGAGAAGAGAAAGAGCAAGAAACTGGAAATCTATTTGGAGAGATAATGAAAGAAAACTTCCTTAATTTGGCGAAGGAAACAGACAAGCAAGTCCAGGAAGCACAGAGAGTTCCAAACAAGGTGGACACACCACAACTACAATGCCAAAGGTTTAACATAAAGAGAGAATCTTAAAAGCAGCAAGAGAAGAGCAGTTAGTTATCTAAGAGGAATTCTCATAAGATTATCAGCTGATTTCTCAAAGGAAACTTTGTAGTCTGGAAGGGGCTAGCAAGAAGTATTCAAAGTGATGAAAAACAGGGACCTACAACTAAGATTGTTCTACCCAGCAGAGCTATCATTTAGAATCGAAGGGCAGATAATATGTTTCCCAGACAGAAGGGCAGATATGTTTCCCAGACAAGAAAAAACTGAAGGACTTCATCATCATCAAACCATTATCATATGAAATGTTAAAGGGACTTATTTAAGAAAAAGATCAAACTATGAATAATAAAGTGACAACAAATACATATTTATCAACTGAAGTTTAAAAAAACTATGCAAACAAGAAGAACAGAAGAATCACGGGAACAGAGAGCATTTGGATGGTTGTCAGATGGGAGGGGTTGTGGGGGAATGGGTGAAGAGGTGAGGGGATTAAGACGACAAATAGGTAGTTACAGAGTAGCCATGGAGAGAGGTAAAGTACAGTATAGGAAATGGAGAAGCCAAAGAACTTATCCACGTGACCCATGGACATGAACAGATGTGTGGGGATGGCCTGAGGGAGTGGGCGGTGCTGGGTGGAGGCGGACAAAAGGGATAAAACATTGGGACAACTGTAATAGCATAATCAAGAAAATATAATTAAAAATGATATTATTTTACCCTACTCATAAAAATATAATAAACTATATTGTCATAAGCATAAAAAAGAATGTAAATTAAAGTAGAATGATAATATTCATAAATTGAACTTAAAGCTATAAGAATTAAGTTTTCTCAATTTTGTTAGCTTAGTCCAGCAACCCAGTCATTCTATTCTCTGCATGTCTCTCCAAACTTAAAGCAAAAATCTTCCTTTATTGTCATTTATTTAGGCAAAATTCTTTCCTATTATTTTATGCTTTTTATCTTTATTCTGTCAATTTTCTCCATCTGGAATTCACATTAGTCAGAATATAGAATTTCTGGATCTATTCTCCTTATGTAAGAACTTTTATACTTCTTTTGTATTGACCGCTTGTGTTTTGGGAGAACTCCTCACTTTTCAGCTTTATTTTCATTGTTCTTGTTGTCCCCAGTGACTCATGCACTACCTGATGTATCCACATCCAAGATACAATCAACACAGCCTTGAGTGGTGAGCCCTAGAGTGACCAAGGGTGATAAGGAGTACATCAAGATGGTCATGACCCAACCCCCATTTCAACAATGAGCTGGAAGCTAATGCAATCAGGGGCTGCTGTTTCCCAAGCAAAGGAGATTAAAGGCTACAGAAATCACTGAGGAACTGGTATCACATCAACAGCCAATGGTGATTTTGCATGGAGTTATTTAAAGAGTTTCTTTACTTTGAAACACAATAAAATACAATCAAATGAAGCATGGGATACCCACAAATGTGGGGTTGGGAAAAGCTCAGGAACAAGACCCCAAGTTTTTGGAAGAGTTGTGATAAAGCACAAATAAAAGGCAAGGAACCCTCCCCCAACCTCTTCCTTTATGAAGGCTTCCATAAAATTACAACAATGGTGTTCAAATTTATTCCTGATTTCAGGGACTAGAGGCAGAAAGCCCCAGGCTGTGGGCTTAGACCTGAACCAAATGTTCCTCCTCTGAGAACTCACCGGGTTGCCTCTCACTCGTGTTCTCTCTGTGCAGAGAGTAGAGGAGTGGGCATTTCTGGTCTTTCATAAAACTTGGAATATTTGCATTTATAGTTTTCAAAATTCTAGCCTTAATCTGATTCATAATTATTCCTAGAGTTTCTTCTCAGGCCTAGATACCAGGATTGCCATTTTCACGTAATTGCAGCTGACAGCTCACTCTTCTTTCTCTCTCCCTCTCTCATTTTTAAATTACAGTTGACATACAGTTTTATATGTTTCAGGTGTACAACCCCATGATTAGACATTTATATAACTTATGAAGTGGTCACCCCAATAAATCTAGTACCCATCTGACACCATATGGAGTTATTAAAGTAGTATTTACTATATCCCCTGTGCTGTACTTTACATCCCCATGACTAATCTGTAACTACCAATTTGTACTGCTAAATCCCTTCCGCTTTTTGATGGCTCACTCTTTTGAGACACAAAGTTGCCAAAGTCATAGAAACTTGCTGGACTAGAAAAGAGCCGTGAGATACAGGACGCCCACAGGGCAAAAGCAAGACCATGATCACCTGAGGACAGTGGCACGTGGGCATTTCATGTGCCGGAAATGCAGTCACATCAACCGTTTTCAACTCTTACATTTTAAGAAAGGAACGTGTCTGCAAACTGGTTGATAGAAAAGCTAATGTGTATAGAAGGAATACCAAGTGTCTGGAATTATTTATTCATTCGATAAACTTTATGTCTTTAGTTCTTTCATTAACACACTCAGTAAGCTGTAGTAGATGATCACCCTCTCTATGGTATTGTTTAGGCCAGGGGTGTCAAACTCATTTTCACCGGGGGCCACATCAGCCTCGCGGTTGCCTTCAAAGGGAGAAAATAATTTTAGGACTGTATAAATGTAACCACTCCTTAACTGTTAAGGAGTTGACATTACATTCAGCCACATTTGCAAGGCTAATGTGGCCCTCGGTGAAAATGAGTTTGACACCCTAGGTTTAGACCTTCCTAAATGCTTTCCTGGAAAACAAAAACAGCACATTTTCTAGTCAACACTTTTATAAACTGAGAATTTAAACAGAAATATTTGCTAGTTATTCAGGAAAAAGGAAAATGAAAATTAATCTAAAAAAAAAAAGAATGAGTCCAGTTCTTTGGTGTAAATGATCCACTCACCGCCCTCATCAGTGTCACTGCGATCTCACCAGACCGGGCGGCCTTCTGGATTTGTCAGCGCCGCTGGAAGGCCAGGGAGCCTGCTGGAGTTATTTACCCACATTCCACCTCCAGCTGCCCACGAGGCTGCTTCTTTTCCTCCATCTTTGAGTTACCCCTTGAGGATTCCCGAAGCCCCCTTACCTTTTCCATCATGGCACAGACTGGCCTTTTCAATGAACATTGTACAAAGTTAGCTCTCTCCATGCTTCGGTTTTGTCTCAGTGACTCTAGATTTATAATCTGTGACATTCAGACAGGGCCCCACGATTCACCCAATTCCACTCCCTTACTGCAGAGAGAAGGTCATGGTGATTATTCAAGCCCTTGAGGCTGGTTAATGGGAGAGCTGGAGTTAGAAATAAGATTTCCTGACTCCACCAGGGTCTATTTAGCCCACAGACTATGCAAGGACTCTGACTTTTTGCCCAGTTTCCATGAAAGGTCATTCCTTGTTTTAACCCTTCAACTATTTCCATGGAGGGGATGGTATCGTGGCCACACTACGCTACTGATAGCCTTTTACTCTCTACGTAACTCTCCTTTCCCAGTCTCTTATGGCTTTGCAACCTTATGTTCTAGGGATCATCCCTTTTATCTTCTCTCAAAGAGTGCACAGCTCAGGATGGCTCCGGCTCTCTTTCCTCTGAGGAGAACTCAGGTGCTACGGAAAGAGAAGTCTCACAAGAAAAGGAATTTCAGTGTCACACAGCTTTTTCTTCATGAGGTAAAGGTGAGGCGCAGCTGAGAAACAAAAACAAAGAGCTAAGGTATCTGAACCCAGGTTCATGTATTCATTTATTTCTCATCACAGCAACAAGATAAACAAGTGTAGTTCCATGTGTAATGAGTTACAAAGGGTAGTGAGCCCAGGAACCTTGAGCGTATCTACAAGGCAAATAACACAAATGTGTTTCATAGCATAAGCAACAAACTTTAGATGACGTGGGAAGAGGCACTCCAGGCCCTGACTACCGAGACTGAGTGCAAAATGAACTTATCATCCAAAGTGTTTTCAAACCTAAAATAAAACATTTAAGTTCAAATACTTTAACAAAATTCTAAGTACAACCAGTACACCAAGAATCATTCTTAGCCAAAAAAAAGATCAAGAAACAAAACCGTGAATAAAAACAATGCAAAAAAGAAAAAGTTCATCCAGAAAGATTAGATGCCCATCAAAATCATATCTCTTCTTCTGATTCTTGTTCTCGTTCAACATTTTTCAGGAGTCCAACTTCTGAGGGGCAGAAACTGTTAAGTCGAGATTTAACCGACCTGAGGAGAACGAGAGGCATCTCATGTTACGGTGTTTAAGATGAAAACCCGGAGCAATGCATATGCATAATACCACAAACTCCAAATTCTTTGTGCAAGTGGGAGAGGCAGCCCAAAAGAGAAGCCCACTTTTGTCTGGCTTTGGTCAACCTTGAAACTTTTTTGTGGATTAAAGCAGGGTAGAATCAGTAAACAGATGCAATATAGCTTTTGAATGCATAACATGATTATTTAATTAGGTATCTTCCGATGCCTGATTATTCATAACCTTCAACATTTCTAAAACAAAGAAGAGACTCTCTGGGCTGTAAGAGGTCCAGAAGTAACCAAGCTAAGGCAAGCTTTTCCAAGTCCGCCCCTGGCTGTGTATTGCAAGTAGGAGTTGTCTTCAGAAAGAACTGCATGAGGGCATTTCCTTCCGCATGTCAGATCTGGGCTGTGTTGCGGCCCCCACTGGCACCTCTGGAGAGGTGCTTTTGTGCAGGCCACAGGCGGCCCCACTGCCTGGGGTGGCCCACAGTGAACTAAGAAGTTAGAAGTGCACTCCACCCTTGTGACTATTCTCATAGAGTAAGATAATCTATAGAACTGGGGGAAGCCCCAATTATAATTTTTGACATTGGAAGATGCTAAGCTGTTTAGCAGCAGAAACTCAGCAGGCCCTCCCCTTTTCTGATGTAATGAGAACTGGAAAAAGATTTTTCTGTGTGTGATTATTTGTAAAGACATTGTACTATGACTATATCAATAAAACATATTTAATTCCAGAAACACATGCAAACAAACTTGATAAACCAAATTATCAAAATTATTCTTGATTTATGAAAAACTTCACCAGCCTATCTGCATCTTTACCCTTATTTTCTGCCTGCCTTCTTCTTCCAGTGCGGGTATGGCCTGCTCCCATCAACATGCGTTGTCTTTACTTCTGCTCTGAATCCCACAAGCATATCAGCTTCATAAGAGCAGAGACCTCATCTTATTTACCATCATAACCCCAACCAAAGTCTAAAACAATTTCTGGCCCATAATAGTAGCTCAATACAGAGTTGATAAATCACTGGCCTTTGGGGCAATCTGCCAGGAGTTCATATTACTCACCTCTTCATAGATAATTCATAATTCTCAGTCACTTCCAACTCAGCACTCACTCCCCCAATACATAACAACGACTGAGCAGGACTCAGTAATATGTTGACCCATTAGGAGCTAAGAAAAACCCAAAATCATTTGTCTTATTAATTGACAAATAGATGTTGTTTTCAATGTCCTCAACTCTTCATGGCACTGTTCTCATGAAAGGCTAATAGTCTGCATTTAAAGTCTGGGCAGCATTTGTGTCATTTTTTTAAACCCACACAGTCATTTCCATATTGTACAACTTCGATGAATGCTAAATGGAATGGATTAACTAGTCAATGCATTCATTAGGTTCATTCCTGGTAACGTTTTTGGAAGATAAAACAAAGACATGACCTCTTGTCACAAAGTAACTCTTAACAGAGACCCTAGTGATTTCTCCTGTTTCCCCTCCCTCCTCTCTGGACTGTACAAGCTGAGAAGATCAGGAAGGTTCAGAAAGTTTAAACAGGCTTTATCTACACCTCATACCTCTAGGCATAGGCCACTGGGGACAGACTGAGGGGGTAAGAACAGAACGTACAAATAATTTCTAGGTCCCGGAATGAGGCAAATGCAGGGAAATAAGGTCAAGGTGTGTCTGGGTTTTTGGCCCCATATGTTCTGCTCAATTATGAGAAAGAGCAGAGCTGAGACTCTGCGTGTACTTCAGACTTGATCTGGAAATCAAACTTCTAGAAGGCAGACTACCGTATGCCTGGGCTTTTGTCGTCTCTATTTTGTTCTTCAAAACGGCTCACATGTAGTAGCATTGCTGGGAAAACCAAGCTGGAGACGGACAATATTTCTCAACTCACAGAGAGGGCTTTTGAAATAGTTCTGTGCAACAGAAGTATTTAAACACAAAATACAGTAAAACGTGTAATACTATCTCCAAACAGACAGGTTTCTCCTATGAGCTGTCATAACCGAGACTGTAGGCATGGCCCTGGATGAGGCAATCTTTGAACTATCATTCCGGAAAACTGCAGACTACAGCTTCACTTTTCAGATACTTTCGGGGTAGTGGCTCCCTTGGTGATCTTTGTGCCATGTCAAACAGATTCTGACACAGTGTCCTGAAAACCCATCACCTGTCACTGAGTCATAAAGCACTCCACAGTCAAGCCCCAACAAAGAGATTTTCAAAGCTCTTTAGGATTACAGGTCGGAATTGGCCAGCTGTGTGACCTTACTGCAAGTCAGTACTGAATCTTCACAATATTATTTAAGCTACTGCTTAAGTTTATATCAAAATACATCAGAACATGAGCTCCTGATCTTATAGTTTCAAGAGCCATACAAGAACAAAGCTTAAAAGCATATAAAACATGATTTCCAAACAAATGAAGCCTAGGGTCAAGTAACTCTGAAAGAGATCATTAAAATAGATTAAATGTTCATTGAGTACCTACTATATGCTTGACCGTATCAAGAGCTGTGAGAAATGTGAAAAGGGTCTTTTCCCCACGGCAACACAACCTGGCTAACCGATAAGACCAACGTGTGCTAAGCGCAAACATTGCGGGATGGGTCACAATTGTTAAACAGTGTGGTAGAGACAAAAGTGTTACAAAAACTCATGAAGAGAGATAAGCAGGGCTAGAATAATCACAGAAGTTTTTGTAGATGAGATAAGCATTTAATGTGGATATGCCAGGCAGCGAGAACTGTATAGACAGAAGGTTAAAGGGAGGGCACTCTGAGGCTGTAAAAATAAACATGGCGTTTCTATTTTCTAGAGAACTGTAAGTGGGTGTGAGAGTCCTTAGGGGTCTGAAGGTTTTTGAAACAGGAAAAGACAGTAGTCTTCTTTCGACTCTGGAAATGAGCCCACATGCGGCAGAGAGGCTCCCTGAATGCTGGCATTGATCTTGGAGGTTGCCCAGCCCCTAAGGAGATGAGGCCCCGATGTCAGCCTAGAACAACAGAGGAAGAAGCCAAGTTTCACTCAGCCAGCCTCAACAACCAGCTCCTGCACATACTTTGGGGGAGGGGAGGAGGGAATGGGACTAATAGGAATTAATCAATGAGAAGGTAAAATTTCCCAGGACCCAGAGCACTTAGACCTCTAGAAAGAGGCAACTGCAGATCAAGGTGGGCTGACCCGGAACCTAGCAGAGACATGTGGGATCCCTTCTCTGAATGGTTTCCTTACTCAGAGAAGCAACACCAAAGCTGTTTCAGAAGCTCAAAGCACAGAGCAGGAGAGGTGACATGGGGTACAAGTCTAGAGAGAAAAGTAGAAAACTAGTTTGGGCCAAGGCTGAGACCCCACTGGGCCAGAAGAAGCTCCTGCCTTTTAGGAAGCTTGAGAACCTGCTAGATATGTACTGTCCAATACGGTGGTCACGATGAACGTGGCTATTTAAATTAGTTAAAATCAATGTGGCACTGGGAACACAGTGACATGCTCGATGACCACACACAGCTCATGACTACCATAATAAAGACGGCAGACAAAGAACATTCTAGTCAGTGCTGAGGTCTGAAGGATTAGGTGTGGGAGGCTGCACCCAGTAGCTAGCATCACCCAGGCCAGTCAGCTGCGGTTTGGCATTAGCTACCTTAGAGAAAGGACTTATGTCCCCCCTTTCTGGTACTCCTCGTCCTCCCAACTGCAGCTTAATTCTCAATTGTGAGGAGGCATCCTCTGAGTGCCAAAAGTGCTTTATTCTTCTAGTATTCCACTTACTGCATTGTACTTAAATTGTCTGCCTTTCCCCATAAGGCCTATAATTATGCACTTTTGATACAGAAGAAAAAGGAGAAGAATAAGAATAACTAAAAGAACAAGAACAACAATGAAAATAACTTTCATTGAGCTCTCATTATGGCCTGAGCAGTTTAAATACATGATCTTATTTGGGTACTATTATTGTCCCCAATTTGTAAAAAAAAAAAAAAAAAGAGGAAAAACTGAGACTAAACATGGTTAAATAATCTGCCTAAAGTCATACAGCTGATAGCAGCAGAGCTAGGAATATGTGTTCTTATCAGTCAACTCTGTTGCTCCTCACCCACCATGAAACATTATATCAGGGTCCCTGTTGAAACGTGCTGTCCAACACAATCTTACTTGTAGAATATCAGAGTGAGTGTCAAATTAGTCAGGTACTCAAATTCACTGAGGGACAAACCGTCGGTCATAAAAGTGACACCAAGTCTGGGAAGTGCGGTAATTGATGGAAATCACGGGCAAACAGAGGGCTCACTCGCTGCAGGCATGGGGAGGACCACTTATAAGTGGAACGGGTGTGTGCAAAGGCAGGAGGTACAGAAGAGTGCATTGAAGGGTGATTCGTAGATCAGAGGCACAGCAGAGACACTGCGGAGCTATTCTAATGCTAAGCCAGCCTTTATTCTTTCTATTGGAAATTTCTGTGTTTGCAGATAATTTTCTGCGATAGCACCCTGCTTTGTGGAATGCTAAAACTTAAATTCCTCTTTGAATTTTAAGCGCAATACTATCAAGTCTTGTTGGACATACACCAAGGAACAGAACTTCCATGAAAAAAAATCATAACTTACCAGAGGACAAAAGCATAAATCGCTCCAATGATGATGAAGGAGAAAGCATAGTGCCAACAAAGGCATATGGTGAGAAACATAATGTTTTCATGATCCATTAGATCCCATGCAGGACCTCCACTGGGGGGGTAAAGGACAAAACCAATCTGCAATTTAAAACAAAAAGCACACATGAAAATAGTCAGTTACTTTTCAAAATGCCCGGTTCCAAGATTAATGGGAGCTAAGACAACTCCCATTATCTGAAATATTACAGATAAGACATCAGGTTTTATTGCTTGTTTTAGTAATATAGACAGTACCTAGTAGCTCATGTTTTTGCAAAAAGAAATTAAGGACATTTAAAGATCAATTTCAAAATATGAATAGTAATCATCTCTGGGGATTGGTACACTTTCAGAGAATGTGCTTTGGATTGCAAGTTGTATAGTTTCACCTGGCTACTTCAAAATGAGAGTACAAAAAGGCTTTAAAATAAGTTAATGCCCACAGCAAACACTACAATCCATGATGAAAGACTGAAAGATTTTCCCTAAGATCAAGACAAAGTGTCTGATTTCACCATTTCTATTCAACATTATACTAGAAATTGTAGTCAGAGAAATTAGGCATGAAAAATAAATAACATGTGGATGGCAAAGGTAGAAGTAAAATTACCTATATGCACAGATGACATGTATATAAACCCCCCTAAAGAATCCACACAAAACACGTGAGAGCTCACAGTCAGCGTATTTGCAGGATACAAAAATCAACATGCAGAAGTCAGTTGTATTTTCGTACACATGCAATGAGCAAACCAAAAGTTAAATTAAGAAAACAATCCCACTTGCAATAGTATTGGAAAGAATAAAATATTTGGAAATAAATTTAATAAAGGAGGTTCAAGACTTGTACACTAAAAACTACAAAATATTATTGAAAGAAATCAAAGATGATCTAAATCAATAAAAGTACACTTCATATTCATGGACTGAACGATTTAACATTGTTAAGATGGCAATAACACCCAAAGCAATCTAAAGATTCAATGTAATCCCTACCAAAATCCCAATGGTTTTTTTTTTTTTTTTTTTTTTTTTTGCAGAAATGGAAAGCTGATCCTAAAACTCGCATGGAATTGCAAGGAACCAAGAATAGCCAAAACAACCTTGAAAAAAAAAGTTGTAAGACTTACACTTATTAATTTCAAAACTGATTTCTTCTAGGCTCTCAATTGTTTCCCATTGGTTTGTGTGCCTGTGTCTCTGCCAAGAGCATGCCGTTTTGATGATCATTGCTCTGTAGTATCATTTGAAGTCAGATAGTGTGACACCTCCCACTTCATTTTTTTCTCAGGATTGCTTTGGCTGATCAGGGTCTTTTGTAGTTCCCTACAAATCTGATAGGGGTTTTTTTGTTCTATTTCTTTAGAAAATAACATCATATTTTGATGGGTATTGCATTAAATCTTCACATTGCTTTGGTTAATATGGCCATTTTAACAATGTTGATTCTTCCAACTCATAAACACTGAATATCTTTCCATTTCATTGTGTCTTTTTCCATCTTTTTAAATAATGCTTTGTAGTTTTCAATATATAGGTCCTTCACATCCTTTGTTAAGTTATTCCCAAGTATTTTATTCTTTTGGTTGCAAATGCAAAAGGAATTCATTTTTTTTATTTCTTTTTTTTGTAATTTTATTGATAGTGCATAGGAAAGCAGTGAACTTTTGTACATTGATTTTGTGTCCTGCAACTTTACGGTATTTGTTTCTCGTTTCTAATAAGTGTTTGGTAGAGTCTTTAAGGTTTTCTATACACAGAATCACGTGACCTGCAAAAAGTGACACTTTTACTTCTTTCCCTTCTTTTAATTTGGATAACTATTACTTCTTTCTCCCGCCTGACTGCTTGCTAGGACTTCCTCAGCAATGTTGAGTGAGTGGTGAGAGTGGGCATCCCTGTCTTGCTCCTGATCTTAGAGGGAAAGCTCTCTGAGTTGCACCATTGAGCATGATATTGACTGAGGGTTTGCCCTATATGACCTTTATTATGTTGAGGTACTTTCCTTCTACACCCATTTTATTGAGTGTTTTAATCATAAATCGATGTATCAAATGCTTGTTTTGCATGTATTGATAAGATCGTGCGATTCTTACCCCTTGTTTTGTTTATGTGGGATATCACATTGGTCAATGTGCAT
>PVJI01028026.1:0-16982 GCA_004026765.1 Micronycteris hirsuta
CATAGCAGCACAATTCACAATAGCCAAGTGCTGGAAACAACCTAAGTGCCCATCTACAAATGAATGGATCAAGAAACTATGGTACATTTACACAATGGAATTCTACGCAGCAGAAAGGAAGAAGGAGCTTATACCCTTTGCAACAGCATGGATGGAACTGGAGAGCATTATGCTAAGTGAAGTAAGCCAGGCGGTGAGGTACAGATACCATATGATCTCACCTTTGACTGGATCATAATCAACAAAGGCAGAAGGCAAGCAGAACACGGCCGGAGACATTGAGGTTAAGAACAGTCTAACAATAGCCAGGGGGGAGGGGACAGGTGGGAGAAGGGTTTTCAGGAATCACGGTAGAGGACACATGGACAGAACTAAGGGGGAGCAGGGAGGCTGGGGAGGAGGGTGGGGTTGCAGGGGGAGGGAGGAGGGGAAGGGAGAGGATGCAAATAACTGTAATTGAACAACAATAAAGTAATTATTTAAAAAATTTTTAAAAAAGCAAAAAAAAAAGAACAGTTTGTGTGACATCAATGTAACCTACCAGCCAAGGAGAAGGGACTGTAATGCATATGCATGAATAATGACAACTTCATTGTAGTAGTTAGTGGAGGTGGTAGATGTCATTAAGTGAGCATGCGTACTGTGTAGCCGTCACATTCAAAATGAGCGAGTAGAGCAACAAATCTGCATCAAATTTTGCGTGAAGCTTGAACATTTCTCCTCAGAAATTATTCATATGATTCAGAAGGCTGCAGCTATGGGCAATAGGTAATGGGCAGCTTCATCACGACAACGCGCCCACTCATGCATCATGTCTCGTGTAGAGTTTCTTGGCAAAATATCAAATCACCCAGGTGACTCAGCCCCCCCTACAGCCCAAATTTGGCACCCTGCAACTTCTGGCTTTTCCAAAAACTAAAATCAGCTTTGAAAGGGAAGAGATTTCAGACTGTCAATAAGATTCAGGAAAATACAATGGGGCAGCTGATGGAGATTGGGAGAACTGTGTGAGGTCCCAAGGTGCCTGCTTTGAAGGGAACTGAGGCATCATTGTCGTGTGTACAATGTTTCTTGTATCTTGTATCTTCTTCCATACATGTCTATTTTCATAGTACATGGCTGGATACTTTCTGGACTCACCTCATTTCTCCATTCCACGTCTATTCCAATAGCATATTCACTCACCTTTGCACTAGGTGTTTTTTTTTAAATTTTTTATTTATTTATTTTTAGAGAGAGGGGAATGGAGGGAGAGAAACATCAATGTGTGGTTGTCTCTCATGCATCCCCTACTGGGGCCTTGGCCTGCAACCCAGACATGTGCCTTGACTGGGAATCAAACTGGTGACCCTTTGGTTTGCAGGCCAGCACTCAATCCACTGAGCCACACCAGCCAGGGCTGTACCATGTATTTATAAGTAAAATCAAATGACACTCATATCCAAAAGCAGAACCTGCAACTATCATGAGTACTTAAGGTAATGAGTGCTTATGGCACCATATCCTGTGCTCAGCCCTCTTCTGGATGTTGTTATTAATGCCAATTTTGCCTGCCTCAAACCATGAACAAAATGTTGTACATGGAATTCAACAGAGAGGAATTTTCATACAACATCAATTTTCCTCCTCACCCAGCATTCAGGGATCCCTGTCTCTCCCCATCACATCGTAAAAGAGGTCACTGTCAGCCACAGCTATACAAAGCTGTCACTTTTCTTCAAGGAATGGCACAAACAGCTATACCACTGATTGGAATTCATGATAACCTTCATATTTTTAAAAAATTATTGCCTTCCAAGTGATTTCTACTACCTAAAAACTGTGTTTCCTTAACCAAGTTCTACAGTGTTATAAATTCCCTGATAGCTACACAAGTTCTACTCCAGATTCATGCTCAACCGTGTCCCCATTTCTTGCTTGTTTCTTCAATATTCAAAAAGAAAGATAGATCTATTTTCAAAGTAAAATATTGCCCTCTCTCTGTCTCTCTCTGGTGTTTAAAGTTACTAAGACACCTGTCACATACTCTTCATATTTCTTTGCACCTCAGTAAATTCTCCCCACACCTCTTCACTGCTAAGGTAGCAATCTGGAATTGAATTCTTTGGTTCCCATGTTTTATGACAAAAAACTTCTTAATTATGTCTATTGGAGTTCCGATTATGGGCACTCTCTGGAAGTTCTAGTACACAGAAGGTATCTCAAGGAAGATCTGGAAAAGAAGGAACCACCCAGAAGCTCACCACTTCTATCTTTCTAGGGCTTCTCTTTTCAGTAGCTGCCCCTTGGCTCTGACCGAGACTATGATTTTAAACCCTAGTATCATTTCATGCTCTCACCTGAAGCAGAAAATAGCAATGTGAATAACAAAAACCTTTCAATATAGTTCCAACATTTCCTCAAGAGGTGCTCAAATAGAAGCATTTCTTTATTGTTCCATCACAGAATTTCCTTTGGAGAAATTATGATCTACAAAACACTCCATTTTCTTTTGGTTTAAGATTATATTTATTTATTTTGTAGAGAGAAGGGAAGGGAGGGAGGAAGAGAGAGAGAGAAACATCAATGTGTGGTTGCCTCTCATGAGCCCCCTACTGGGGACCCAGCCCGCAACCCAGGCATGTGCCCTGACTGGGAATCGAACCAGTGACCCTTTGGTTCACAGGCCGGCGCTCAATCCACTGAGCTACACCAGCCAGGGCAAAAAACTTAATTTTGTACTACATCTGTCCCATCATTGTGTCCACAGCAGCCAGATGGTACTGGAAAAATAATCAGACAAGAACAATTGGCTGTTGAACAATTAAGAATATTAGCAGGAAAAATAATCAGACAAGAACAATTGGCTGTTGAACAATTAGGAATATTGCCTGATGTATTTTTCCCAGGTAGTCACTCTTGGTTCCAGGTAGCAAGAATGTGTCAGCTTTAACATTTTCCAGAATCTTAAGTCCCAGTGCAATATTTCTAAACCCTCAGCTTCATCTCAGAATGGAACTGGGCTCCAGGGACAGTGATAAAATTCAAGGTGGCAGACTGTCACTTAGGAATCACCACTGGATTAGAGTACCAGGCAGGGAGGAGATGAGATAGGGGGTGCGGTGGAGTGGAGACAGGAAGAGTGGAGTACCTAATCTGTATATTTAAAACTTCATTCCTTAACATGGCATTTTTTACAGTACTTTTTGTTCATTGGGTATTTGGCTGTTTGGAACTATCATTTCTATCTATCCTACAACTTGTAAATGGTGGAAATATATCTTTTTTAAAAGTACATATTATTAAAAGGTCCCTAAATGGATCTGTTTACCTGTTGAAACCCTACTGATTTATATTATCATTCCAGGAGATTTCTTTCTTAATTTCAAATTAATTTTCACTTAAGTTACTCTGGGGTTTAAATTGTTCTGCCCACCAGCCTTTCAACTAATGATTGCCAAATGAATCCCTTAATGAACTAGGGGACTACTATTTAAAGGAAGCTCTTGGTTAAATGGGATCACAACATGTATCACTATAACAGAGAGGCCAGTCAGCTCATTTGGTTAGAGCATCATCTTGATTTGCCAAGGTTGTGAGTTTGATCCTCGGTCAGGGCACAGACAAGAATCAGCCAGTGAATGGTGGCATAAGTAAATGGAACAACATCAATGTTTCTCTCTGTCTGTCTGTCTCTAATTAATTTATAAAAATTTAAAGAGAGGTTCTATGGAGCAAAGTTATTCCCACCAACTCACAGGGAGATTTTAAAAAATGTTTTGTTGATATGATTACAAATGTTATATCTCAATTGGTCCATGTGAAAACTGGTATCTCTGGCAAGGTGATTCTCTATGAAGAATGAACTTGATGAAGCTGTTGAACACAAGTCATAACTTCTGCTACTAGTAATTAACAATTCCTCTTAAATGCCTTGTATGCACTCACCTAACAAACGTGCCAACATCCTACACAAAAGCCACCTAAATTTCCCTCAAATCACCCACCAAAGAAAACACAGAGGATACTCAGAATCTAAGACACAAGTAGGGAAATGTGGTGGGAAATTGGGTGGGATTTAATGTTTCTCCTGCCCATACTAGCTTCTGATTGACTACTAAGATAGTAAGTTGCTTCGGATGATGAAAAGTGAGAAACAATTCCCCAAAATCAAAGGAATTTTGATTTCTTATGGAAATGGATATTTGTAAAAATTGCCACTGCTTGAAAACTCCAGATGTAGCTCATTTAATTGCAGTAATGGCAGCTTTCATGTCTGCCATCATTTTTCATATATTTGTATATAGCTATGAATATAACATAAGAAATCAAAATGAATTTTAGAACAAATGAATCATTAACAATTTTAGTTAAATCTTGTATAAACGCTTTCTCTGCTGCATTTTGTAAATGGTTTATCTTGTATAGAAGTAAATGTATTAAAAATTCAAACCATGCAGGGATTTTTTTTTGATACCCTACATATTAAGACTTAAAATTGTTGCCTACCTCTAACCTGGTGATTCAAAATAACTGATTACATTCATTGTGGCATTAACTTGGAGACTTACTGTGGCATCTGTTTTGGAAATAGATATTAAGTAAATTATCTTTAAAGGTAAGACTACTCAGATCAGCTGTCCATTCTACACGGTGGTGGACATGACTTGCGATGGGACCCATGGTGAGGACAACAGGGTAGGAAAGGTAACAAGGGGACCCCTTTCCTCAAGAGAAACACATCTCCGTCATCTTGCTGGCAGCAAGCATGCACTGTCAGCATCCTATAGGAGCAAATGGTGTGTTATTTGTTCTTGGCTGGCTTTACAGAAAGGGGAAGTTCCCTGATACACTCATTCAGGAATAATGAGTATCTAGCAGAAGCAACCCTGAAAGATGAGGGGGTCAATATAGCTTAGAAAAGAACTAAAGGGGACAAGGGAATAACAAAACATTTTGGAAGCAACTGTAGCAAGAAAAAAGCTTAATTTGTGCTGCCTGCCCTTCCTCTGCTCTGTGGCACTATCTGTTTTTAGTGTCCCATAAAGGATCATCACACAGAATCCCAAAGATCCACTCTTCACTAAAAACCCCAAATGACTCAGGATCTGATGGACTGTGGAAATATGACCATGACCTCTATGGAACACTACTAAATTAACCAAGTGAATGAAGGGGGTGTACATGCTTTCTCAGTAGCATAGCATTGGTTTCATTTAATTACATTTGCTAGTCATAGAGTATCTGCTCAGTAACAAGCAGCTGTGAGGGAAACTCAGCCCACAGGGAACTTACACATAGACAGAAAAAGATGATATCCACATCAGTACCGGCATCCAGGAAACTCATGTATGCAATGCCTTCTACCCACCTCTGAATCCCACCACTCTCAAGTCGTCTCCTCTGTTAATTTGGCAGCATGGTGGAAAATTGTTGTAATTTAACCGCATGCCTCAAATCCTATTTCCACTAACTGTATGAGGATGAATTAGATTGCAAGTAACTGAAAAGCCAATTCAAAATAGTTTAAACAATAAAATTGCTCATGTAATTTGAAATTCCAGTGTTAGGGCTTGCAGATTTCAAGGCAGGCTTGATTCAGTAGTTCAACAGTGAAACTGAAGTTCTAGGTTCTTCGCTCCATGGGTCAACTTTATTGTGAGGCTGCTTTTCCCCCTTCTGGTTTCAACATAGGTCTAGTAACTCCCATAGATATATCCTCTTCAAGATAGGAACAAAGTCAAACTAGCCTTAAAGAGCCTAGAAGTTTCTTACCCAGGAACACCTAGTATTGTGTCACAAATCCTTCCTGGAAGCAGTATCTATGGCCAAGGAACAGGATTACTCTGAGGAGCTCAGGCCTAAGTGACAGTATCTCACCCTTAGTGCCAAGGGTAGGGTCAATTCCCCCAAAACCAATTGGGGGAATGGAACCAAAGCTCAAAGTTGAGGAAAAGCTCCACAGAAGTACGCCTGTGGTTACAAGGCTGGAGAAGAACAATCTTCCCCTACAAGGAGAAGCTGCCATCCACAGTCCAACCTTCCTCGCTGCTCTTCTTCATCAAGGAAACTCAGACTCTCTGTTTTGTGTTTTGGAAGATAAGAAATAGGTGAGAGGTGTTCACAGCCCTGCTGCTCTGCCATCAATTGCTCTTTAACGCCAGCACTTCCTCTAGCTCTCCAAGCTCCAGCCAAAGGAGATGGGGGTTGGGGGGCGGTAAGTAAGGAGGTCTCTATACCATGGCTCCTAGAAAGCCCACTGCCCATGACAAAAGCCACTCCCAAGAGTGCACCCTTTACTGGAAAAGTGAAGAAACCTCATCGTTACAGGTGCTGCGTCACCCAGTGAAATTAGCCATTATCAGAAGTCCACTGAACTTCTGATTTGCAAATTTCCCTTCCAGCATCTGGTGTGAGAAATTGCTCAGGACTTCAAAACAGATCTGCACTTCCAGAGTGCAGCTACTGGCGCTTGGCAGGGGCAAGTGAGGCCCATCTGGTTGGCCTTTTTGGAGATACCAATCAGTGCACTATCCATGCCAATGTGTAACAATTGTGCCAAAAGACATCCAGCTAGCATGCCATATACGTGGAGAACGTGCTTATGAATCCACTATGATACAAAACATACCATTTTTTTAAAAAAATCCCTTTTTCCTATTATTGGTAGTTCTGAACATTACATTTCTTCCCATAGGGTCAAAAGGTACCTAAATATATGACTGCAAGTGAAAAATAGAGGACAGAAATCAGTATTGGCAGTTTTTCCATATTCATTCATGTGTGGATTTTTAAAGATATAAATGCAGGAACATAAAGCATTAATGCAAGTCAAAATGTTTCAGTGAACAAGTTTAAGCAGTTCAATTTATTAGTAATTATAAATAAACCTGTTAAATTTTTGTGGACAATGTCAGCATTTGGATTTTTTTAAACAAGTAAACTTCTTACTGATGACAACAAAAAAAGAAAAAGAAATACGTGAGGCCATGATACATACAACCTGAGTTCAGAAATACTCTTTTCCTGTTTAACAAAATAAGCCACTTTTTAAAGCTGGATAATTACAGCCAACAGTGGGCCACAGGCTAGACCAGTGTCAGCAGGGGTTATGGCTACCACAGGACTATGATTAACACATCCAGCACACCAGACAATTCTACGCAGCAGTGATTTGGGAAACATGAGCATGCAGAAGAGAATGGTCCAGTAGAATGGCAGTCAAAGGACTCAAGAACATAGGACAGTTCTATACCACAGCCAAGGACAGGGGAGAAGAGCCTTGATAAGTAATTGTCAAAATGCGCTGCTTGTGTAGAAGCCCAGCGCTTTCACCTGCGGCTTCATCTAGTCTCCACTGCCCTGCCATACTCACCTCTCCCTGCTCCTTATGCTTCACCTCTCAGTAGCAAGGAGGGCAAGAGTACCCCATCAATAGAGTACCAGTAGCACCATCCTACTGCTATTTTTGCTGTCTCATCAGGCACAAACCCACTTCGGATCATTTAATCTTCATACTTATTTTTCAGGCAAACACTGGAGGGCCTCTAGGTACCCCTATTCATGAACAGATGAAGTGACTGAGGATCAAGAAGCTATAAAACCAGTCATAGGAGTATTTTATTGACAAGAAGGGTAAAGCCAGGCCCTCTTGTGGTTTCTGCCCAACTGTCATTTCTCCAGTGCCCACAATGTGTCCCAGGCTTTGCTTCTGAAATACGTCCCTTCTGAAAGGAGTTAAGCCATAATTTATCCCTGTAACTCTGTGCCCTAGCTCTGGAAAAACTACTCAAATGGTCTGTCCTAGGGCAGTGAGTAGATCACCAACAGTATCCCTCCATAGGGAGGCCGACATGTTACAAGGCCATAAAAGATTACTTCCTCTAGGGGATTTGTTTTTCTACGTTCTCTTGTCTGTGTCACTCAGATCTTTGCTTGCCTTTCAAGCTTGATAAATGAAGGGGCTCATGGTTAGAACAGTTATTTGCTATCAGCAAACTTTAATAGCACTCAGTTAATTTATAGGAAACAACAGGTTTCATTAAATGCTGAAGTCTGCCTGAATCATTCACCTCTGCAATAGAGGTGCGCTTGGCAGCTAATAGTTTATTTTTGTTTTGGATGCATTATGGCAGGTTGCCTTGACATTACATATTCCACCAAAGGAGTTAAAGCTAATTCAAGAAGGAGCTGGACCATGGAAGTCCAGCAGACTGTATATTTATTTGGTCCTACTCAGACTTATTTATCATTTCTGGTGTATGAGAAAATGCTTTTACATTAAGAAATATAATTGTACAGATTACAATTGAGCATGGGTTCAAAGAGAAAACAACAGCACAAGTCATGTTTATGTGCATAAGTAGTGATACAATCATAAAATTTATCTGGCTAATACTGAGTACAGTGATTCTCCAACTTACAAAGTTACAGCACCCTTTTATTTGTTTACTTTTCAATTACTCTACATTATGCCGCAAAGTGGCTTACTTTTAACTATATCAAAATTTATTTTGTTTAGAAGGTTTTGAATTTTTTCAGAATTCCATGACAACCTTCAAAGTCACTGAAAGACAGCTCCAGCATTGTAATAAAATCTGAAGTGAATAATCAGTGATTCAGGGTTTTAAGAATTAAAGAATATGAATTTAAACTAAGCCAATATTCTTTAGGTTCCCAAGGCTAAAAATAGAGTTTGCCTCTTTTTAAAAGCATTTTGTTACAAGTCACCCAGATTTAGCAAGATCCTGGATCACTGGGCTTCTCAAACTTTGGCACAAGAAGCACCCGGAGGGTTTGAGAACACAGATGGGTGGGCCTCACTCCCGGAGATTCTGTAGTAGATCTGTGGTGCAGTACAAGAATTTGCATCTCTAACAGTTCCCATTTGGTACTGACGCTGCCAGTGCATGGATCACAGACTCTACAGGATTCTCCACAAACCTGAGGTCTACATTATAAGACAAAACCCCAAACTTCTTACTTTTATTCATGGTATATAATAAGGACCAAAAAAAAGTAACCACAGTATTTGGTCCCATTGCCATCATTGTCATGAGAGCTATAGGGATGCATCTAGAGACAATGATCATATCCACTGAAGATGTGGAAACCATGGCAAAACTAAAATCAGGTTCCAGAAAAAGCCATTTAGGTTAATACCATAGTCCCACGGAGCAGCTGACCATTTTGGTTCTGGTTGACTTTGACTACCTACTTTCCTGCCTCCAATTCACAAATACCTATTCTTTAAACTAGGGCAGGAAATTCTGTGAACACAAGAATATTACCTAGGAATGTGAACGATCCATAAGAAGAAGTAAACAAACCTAGACAATAATGCAAACAATGTGAATCAAGATGATTACAGAGCGAGAAATTTAACCAGCTGTGTGTTTTCTCTCCAAGATGCTGAATACAAAGGTTGACTAATTTTTTTCTTTACAAATTTCCTCTAAATTAACTGATTAGCAGGGGTAGGGAGGTAATGAGGAAATAAAATACTGTGTTGATTAACACAAGCAGTTGGTTTTCTGTTGATGAGTTAGGAGGAAAGAAAGAAACGTTGGTCAGCACATCCAAGTACCAGCCCTACCCTCATTCCATAGGCAGTTCAACCCAGAGGTTGGAATAATTATTATTTTCCCCATTTACTATAAGAAAATTGAGGCCCAGAAAGTTTAAGTAACATGCCCAAGGTTATTATGCTACTAAAATGCATATGTGGGTTTCAACAGAATCATACCTTGTTCTCTACACACACTAGTCCTACTGATGCAGCTTCTCTTACTACTACTAACATTTACCGAGTGCTTTATGAGCATTTGATATATACAGGAGTGGGCAAAAGTAGGTCTACAGTTGTATGTGGAAAACAACGCATTAATTAATGAATAATAATACAAGAATAAACTCTGTGTTTCACATACTCGCAACTGTAAACCTCCTTTTGCCCACCCCTGTATTATCTTCTGATACTCACAACAACATCATAAGACACACACTAATATTATTCCCATTTTACAGATGAGAAAACTGAGATGCTGAGAAGTGAAGTAACTTTCGCAAAATCACACAGAGAATGAGTGGTAGAGTTGGGATTTGATCCTTGGCAGTTAGAATCTAGACACATGGTCTCAACTACTACTATGTTGCCACACTGGACAACTGCAAAGAAAGGGCTTGGGAGTTATTAAAAACAATCAGTTATCAATTATATACCATCAACTAAAGGTCTGAATCAAAGAAGGACTCAAGTTGAACAATGACAGAAGAGAGGGGATTAATTTTGGAAGGCTTTGTGAAGAGGTACGTTTTTGACCTGGTTGTGAGAGAACTGAAGAACACGGTGAGGTGGGGCAAGTCCCAAATGCAGAGGAGGGAGTGCATGACATTTGGAGGATTATTAAGGAGGTAAGGAACCATGGTTATAGTGGAAAGACAATTCTGGAAGACACCTTGGCTTCATCAGCAGGGGACAAAGTGGACTAGAATACATTATTGCAGCAGCTGAGGAAGAAATATAAGACTACAAACTCTCCTGAAAAACAAAACATTTTGCATCCATTCCATTGCAGTGTGGCCACTTTCTGTGCAGCAAAGTTACTTTTCAATACAAACAATAGCTTACTGGGAAAGACACCTCTGGTCTTTTCCTAAGGGGCCACTTAGATGAAGCTGCACATCTTAAGAATATGCTATACTCTGTGTAAGATTCAACAGAAGCAGACGCACACTAAATGTCTAGAGTTCCAATGCGATTTGTCAGTAAGACCATCAGTTGTCACTATCTTGGGGACCTACGCTTTGACTGTCGAGGAGCACTGATTTCTAATTTCCTTAAGTCATTTTACTCCATTGTTTCCTATCAGATCCAAATTTACACCTTAGAAGTAGTTTCTTGAAGTCATTTGAGTCCTCATGAGATGATTACCTTTTCCCTTAACCTTCAGTATTTGCATCCTCCTTGTCTGGAATGTCCAGCTTCAGGAAGCTGGAGACTTGATTACACAGTCCCAAGTGGCTGGAACAGAACATCAATACTCAATATGGCAGGGGAAAAAAAGCATGAAAACATTATGCAATACATACATATGAAATGAAGACAGGATTCATATGGCAGGTCAAACACCTAGGGGAGATACCTTGTTTAATGATAAACCATTAACACCAGAATTCAGAATTCAGCCCTACCTCCAACCTTACTCACAATCCTTCCCCCATGCTAATTAACTCACCTGGTTTTCTCCCACAGAATCTAATTTTGCTTGCCCTGAAATTAGCCTTTGCCCTTAAGAAAGCACATATAGACTTTTGGCTAGAGCAAAATTTGTCTTTGTTCCAGGATCCCTTACCATAATATAATCTGCTGCCTTGACACCTTGCCTCCATCTCTGGATCCTGTCCATTCCCAATCCCTGATTGCTCTCCTAAATCATTTTATAAATTTTCCTTACTTTTTAAAAGAACACTTTACATTTTAAAGGCCTATGTTTCAATTATTTTGCCTTCTTAGTCATAACTTTTTGATTCCCTTTCCAAAGACCTCATGTGGTGATTGGTCTATTATATTTTCTTCTCTTTAACCTTTTTATGCTATTTTTCTCACCCAATTTTGATCATACTACATAAGTAATTGTGAATTTGACTTTTTTTCACTCAGATTTACAACATGAAAGAGTTTTCAGACTTTCGGTCAAGATGGTAGCATAGGTAAATACAGGCTTGCCTCCTCACACAACCACATCAAAACTACAATTAAATTATAGAAAAACCAACACTCAGAACCATCAGAAATCGAGTTGAATGGAACTCTGACAACTATGGAGTTAAAGAAACCACATCCAACCAAACTGGTAGGAGGGACGGAGATGTGGAATGGGCTAGTCCCACATCCATTTGTGGAGGGTAAAAATTTGGGAGAGATATCTCAGGAGTGAGGAGCCCCAGCCCCACACCAAGCCCCCCAGCCCAGGGTTCCAGTGCCAGGAAGGTAAATCACCACAACTTCTGGCTGCAAAAAACAATGGGTTTAGGGACTGAGTTGGTGGAAGAAACTTCTGGAGTCCCAAGAAGTTCCCCTTAAAGTACCTGTGCAGAGACTTACACAGACTCACTCCCTCTGAGTTCTAGCACTGAGGTAGCAGCTTGAAAGGCACCTGTGGCGTACAGGGAGGAACTGAAGTGTCTGACACCAAGGCAAGAGCTGGGGACAGCTTTCTCCCAGACAGAAAGGCAGGCAGAGGCCATTGTCCCTTTTCTGAACCCTCTCCCCACAGAGCCACAGAGAAGACAGGTTAGTGCCATACCTGAGACTCCATCAACTTAATACTGTTTGCCCTGCCCAGGATTCCCCTGAAATTCCACCCCACCCAACTTACAGGCCCACCCAAGCTATCAACAGAGACTTTTCAATATGAATGGCTAGTCTTGACTCAGGCTTCACAACTTCATAAAACTTCTCAAACAAGCAACAGTCAGCCTCAGTGAGCCCCCAGCCCCGCTACCTCTTGCTAAGTGGCTCCAGGCCTGGCACTATCAGCAGCCAGCCTAGATTCACAGCTTGGCTTCACCTGGGAATCTAAAAGCCCAGCACAAGTAGCCACCATCTCAGATTGCTTTACAGCTCAGGCACCATGGCCCTGTGCAAAACACTGGTAGGGGCTGACCTTGGCCTGAACCACCTGGGAAACCCCAGAGTCTACACACCCAGTGGATAGCTATAGACCACACAGGAGCACCACCATCCTGCCCCTACACAGTTGATCCTCCACAGAGGGTAGAGGTCGGTAGTCAATGGTCAGAGCCAGCCCTTGCAGCTGACTGGCCTGGGTAAATCCCTCCCATTGACCTGCCAACAGCAATCAAGGCTACACTACCAGAGGATAGTGTACTCAGCCCACACAAAGGGAGCATATCAAGTACCCAGCTTGGGTGATAGGGGAGGCTGTTCCACTGGACCCTTCAGGATACCTACTACATTAGGCCATGCTACCAAGACAGGTAGTCATAGCAGCTCTACCTAATACACAGAAGCAAACACAAGGATGCTGCCAAAATGAGGAGACAAAGAAACATGGCCCAAATGAAAGAACAGATAAAAACTGCAGAAAAAGAATTAAACAAAAGAAAGATGAGCAATCTATCAGATGCAGAATTCAAAATACTGGCTATAAGGATGCTCAAGGAACTTAGTGAGGAACTCAGTAGCATAAAAAGATGCAGTCAGAAAGAAAGGATTCACTAACTGAAATAAAGAACACTTTACAGGGAAACAACAGTAGAGTGGATGAAACCAAGAATCCAATCAATGATTTGGACCATAAGGAAGCAAAAAACAACCAATCAGAACAACAACATAAAAAAAGAATCCAGACAGAACTAAGGGGGAGGAGGGAGGTCGGGGGGGTGGGATGGGAGGGGAAGGGAGGGGGGAGGGGAGAGGCTGCAAATAACTGTAATTAAACAAAAAAATTAATTAAAAAAAAAAGAATCCAAAAAAAATAGGGACAGTGTAAGCCGACTCTGGGACAACTTCGAACATTCCATCATCCACTTCATAGGGGTGCCAGAAGGAAAAGAGAAAGAGCAAGAAATTGGAAATCCATTTGAAAAAATAATGAAATAAAACTTTGCTAATTTGGTGAAGGAAATAGACATGCAAGTTCAGAAAGCACAGAGTCCCAAATGAGATGTATGCAAAGAGGCCCACTCCAAGACACATCATAATTAAAATGCCAAAGGTTAAAAATAGAGATTCTTAAAAGAAGCAAGAGAAAAGCAGAGAGTTACCTACAAAGGAGTTCCCGCACGATGTCAGCTGATTTCTCAAAAGAAACTTCACAAGCAACAAGGGACTAGCAAGAAGTATTCAAAGTGATGAAAAGCAAGGATCTACAACCAAGATTACTCTATTCAGCAAAGCTATCATTTAGAATTGAATGGCAGATAAAGTGCTTCCCAGACAAGGCAAACCTAAAGGAATTCATCATCACCAAACCATTATTATATGAAATGTTATAGGTACTTATCTAAGAAAAAGATCAAAACTATGAACATTAAAATGGCAATAAATTCACAACTACCAACAATGGAATCTAAAAAACAAACTAAGCAAACAAACAGAACAGAAACAAAATCATGGATAAGGAGTATGTTTTGATGGTTGCCAGATGGGAGGGGGATGTGGGAGAATGGGTTAAAATGTGAGGGGATTAAGAAGTACAAATAGGTAGTCACAGAATAGCCATAGGGATGTATAGTATAGGAAATGGAGTAGCCAAAGAGCTTATATGCATGACCCATGGACATGAACAATGGTGTGGGGATTGCCTGAGGGAGTAGGGGGTGCTGGGAGGAGGGGGGCAATTGGGGAAAATTTTGGAAAACTGTAATAGCATAATCAGTACAATATAATTTTTAAAAAGAGGTACAACATAAACATTTTGCCATCATGATGTTTTTAAAATATGTCCACAAATTCTTTGCTACTCTTCCATTCAAAGGGTAGAAACTAACCACCTGTCTCCCTAGAGTATAGGCTGTATTTAGGAACATGCTTCCAAGGAATAGCATATGGCAAGGAAAAGTTTATATCTCTCTGAGACTAGGTCATAAAAGACTGTACCTTTATCTTTGTTCATTCTTTCACATAACTCCCTCTGGAGGAAGTCAACTGCCATATCCTGAAGACACTCAAGCAACCTAATGGAGAAGTCTCCTGACAACAACCAGCACTAACTTGCCAGGCATGCAAGTGAGCTACCTTGGAAGTGCATCCTCCAGCACCTTTCAAGTCGTCAGATGACTGGAGCCTAGGCCAACATCTTGACTTCAGCCTCAAGAGGGACCCTAAGTCAGAACAATGCAGCTAAGCTGCCACCAGACTTCTGACCCACAGAAATTGGATCTGATAATAAATGTGCACTGTTTTAAGCCATTAAGTTTTGGAGCCATTTGTTACGCAGCAGTGGATAGTGAACACAGAGATGTTATAAATTTTTCATAAATGTTATTTTAATAACTGTGCTTTTTATGTGTTTTATATGTGCATGTAAGTATACAGCTCTATTTTGACAGGAAAGTGATCTATTTTGACAGGTGTAATGTCAACAACATGAAAAAATTCAAGTCTCAGTTTTTTCCTAATACCTGTAGTTTCTTGTTCAAATCAAAATACTGAAGGGTACTTCTGTAGCTATTATAAAATGCTGGCTTAGATCTTCAAAGTCTTTTTCTTCCCATGCTACACTTAAAATGCAAAGAAAATTGCAACTGTCATATATTCAAGGAGGAAAAATTAAAATGAAAATAATTCCTCTTAAAATATTTCTTTCATGTTATGATCATAGAAATGATCTATTTTTTCTATTCTCTTTCAAGAGTTGAGGACAGACGTCCGGCCAAGATGGAGGCATAGGTAGACACACTGTGCCTCCTCGTACAACCAAAAGAGGGACAACAACAAATTAAAAAACAAAACCAACCACAACTGACAGAAAATCAAACTGTATGGAAGTCCGACAACCAAGGAGTTAAAGAAGAAACAGTCATCCGGTAGGAGGGGCAGAGAGATAGGCAGCAGGGCAGAGAGGACTCACGGCAAGGCGGTGGCTGGAGGACCCAGAGAGGCAGCAGATTGTGGACTGGGTGGTCCCATATTCGTGTGCAGATAAACCGGAAGGAACAGCTGAGGAGTGAGACAGACCTCGAAACCCAGGGTTCCAGCAGGGAAATAAAGCCTCAAACCTCTGATTGAAAACACCTATGAGCGTTGAGGCGGCAGTGGGAGTAACTCCCATCCTCACAGGAGAGTTCATTGGAGAGACCCACAGGGCCCTAGAATGTACACAAGCCCACCCACCTGGGAATCAGCACCAGAAGGGCCCAAATTACTTCTGGGTAGCGGGAGAAGTGACTGAAAACTGGCAGAGAGCAGAGAAAGCGGTATTGTTCCCTCTCAGACCCCTCCCCCCCATATAGTGTCACAAAGCAGCGATGTGGGTTGCCTGGCCCTGGTACACATCTAAGGCTCCACCCCTTACCATGTAACAGGCGCATCAGGACAAAAAAAAAATGGCCCAAATGAAAGAACAGATCAAAGTTCCAGAAAAAATACAACTAAGCGACGAAGAGATAGCCAACCTATCAGATGCACAGGTCAAAACAATGGTAATCAGGATGCTCACAGAATTAGTTGAATATGGTTGCAAACTAGATGAAAGAATAAAGGCTATGCTGAGGACTTCCGCCAAGATGGCGGCGTAGGTGGACACACTGCACCGCCACTCACAACCAGGGAGTTTAAACAACGAACTCAATAGCGAAAAATAAACAACCAGAACGGACAGAATCAAACTGAAGGGAAGTCCGACACCCAGGAAGTTGGGGAGGACATACATCCAGGCCGGTAAGCGGGGCAGAACCGAGCGGAGGAATGGAGTGAGAGGCAGTTTGCCCGGAGGGACTCACCCCGGGAGCGCCTAAACAAAACACTACCCCGAGCAACGGGTGAACCTTGCAGGCCGGCGGCGTAACTGGAGAGGCCAGTGGGAACCAGCAGGGCCGAGACTGGCGGAAAAGGCAGTGGGGAACTGGGGAGCAGAGGGTGATAGGGAGTGGCAGTGAACGGCAGACGCCATTGCTACCTCCCAGGCCCCGCCCCCAGAGGAAACTAGACAAAAAAACGACCCAGGTTGCCAGGCACCGACAAACACCTAAGACTCCGACAGGTGCACCAAGATAAAAAAGAATGAAAATGGCCAAAATGAAAGATCAGAAAAAATTACAACTAACGGACGAAGATATAGCCAAATTAACAGATGCCCAGTTTAAAACACTGGTAATCATGATGCTCACAAAACTGGAAGAAATAGTTGAACAAATGAACAAAATGATAAAGATAATGGAGGAAGATTTACAGGAAACCAATAGGAAAAAAAAGGAAGCTGGGACTCAAACCAATGGGGTGGACCAGAAGGAAGAAACAAGAATTCAAAAAACTG
>PVJI01028027.1:0-16979 GCA_004026765.1 Micronycteris hirsuta
CTGACGACGTACAGACTTACTTCAGCGTCCTGGAAGTTACTTGCTTCTGAGGGTAATAACTCTCACTTCTCTTTCCCAACAGCTGAACTTTGTCCCACTTCTCTTTTCTAAAAATCATTCTGTCCAAGTATTTCTTTGGCTTTTCCTGCCAGATGTTTCACAAGTAAGTAACAAAAGGCTCCAGTTAATTTTTTCCAAGAGCCTCATGAAATCATGAAAAAAAAAAAAAAAGCAAGTAAGTCTGCTCATACATACCTGGTTGATGGAAAAGTCATGCTACGCGGGGAAGGGGTTGGTGGCCGGAGTATAAGGTCTTTCTTACTCAGTGAGAGCTGAGTCGGTGACTTAATGACTTGCAACATAAGAGTGCGCGTCTGTTTTCATCTTAGCTTGGAGGGTTTCTGAGGCATGTAAATGTAAAATTTTCTATAATTACAGTAAAATAAGCATTTTCTGATTTTTTCAGAAATAAAAGTAAAAACTAGTAAAATATGCTTTAAAACAACTCCCTGAATGTTTGTTTATGGTATTATTATTATCACCTGGACCTGAAATCCACCTGTGCTGTGAGTTGTGAGTCGGGGTCGGGGGACTCTGTGCGTGCTCCCCGCCTCATCCCTGGGTGGTGACGTCAGAGGGCCGCGCCCTGCCGGTGCGCAAGCCTCACTTCCCTGGGTCAGCCCAGGTCACTGCACAGATGCCCAAGCAGATAAGCAAAGAGGCGTCGGGGGTGGGGACCCACTATACTATCTGAAATGTTCAGTTTTCACCAAAAAATTTTAAGACCTGCCAAGAAACAGGAAAATGTGACCCTTACACAGAGGAAAAGACAGGCTTTGAGAAGGGCCCAGCTGTGGAACTTAGCAAAGACTTCAGAGCAGTTATTATAAATAGTTTCAAAGAACTAAGGGAAACCGCGATTAAAGAATTTGAGGAAGATACGCTGACCATGTCTCAGCAAGTATAGGCTGTCAAGAACGAAATGATAAAAGAACCCAGGGAAAATTCAGGAGTTGAAAAGTAGTATAACCAAAATGAAAAATGTACTAGGCAGATGGAGTAGTAGATTGGACTTGGCAGAAGAAGAAATGAGCAAATTGGAAGATAAACCAATAGAAATCATGCAATTTGAAGACCAGAGGAAAAAAGAAAGAAAAAAGAATACAGCCTTAGAGAAATGAGGACACCATTAGGCATACTAACATACATGTAACAGGAGTCCCAGAAGGAGAGGAGAGCTGGAGAGGAGCAGAAAAAAATATTCAAAGAAATAATGGCAAACCCCGAAGTTGATGAAAATAAAACCAGTAGTCTACACCTCCAAGAGGCTCCACAGAGTCCATGTAGGCTAAATGCACAGAGATCGTCTCCCTGACCATAGTCAGAATAATGAAAGTCAAGGGCACAGGACGTCTTCAAAGCAGCAAGAGCCTGTGCGAGACACTTAGCAGGCACCCAAGGCAACCCCAGTAAGGTTAAGAGCTGAGTTCTCATTAGAGAAGAGGAAGCCAGAAGGCAGGAGGATGGCATATTTAACGTGTTGAAAGAATAAACTGTAACTGAAAGTCTTAGTACCCAGTAAAAGTGTGTGGGAAAAAAAATGAAGGTGCAATAAGCAGGTGAGTGAAAACCATGAGAAGGTGTTGCTGGAAGACCTGCTTTAGAGGAAAACCGAAGGAGCTTCTTCGGGTTGAAAGCAGGTAGTCCTAGGACGTGGCGTTGCACTGACCCAGCTGGCGGGCCCACGGGTGTGTGAGAATGTTTCCAAACTCGCACCCTTCAAGTTCAGCTGGAAAGTCTCCCTCCGTGAACCACCCCCGTGCACCTCCCAATTCTTGGTCTCCGACCCCTGAGGCAGAGCAGAATCTTTCCTTGAACCCAGCGCTGGGGCCACTCCTCCGCTTTCCTGAAAGACCTGTTTTCCCAGGCGAGAAAGGCTCCCTTGTCTTTCATCTCTGTGCTGTCTGAGTGGACACGGCCAGCACCGCCCCAGCTCCAGGTCGTTCTGCAGAAACTGTTCGTTCATCCCTTCTCCTCATAAAACAGTATTTTAACAAATGCTGACTCCTGTGCGTTCTGGTTCTGTCTCGAGTTCTTGCACTTCATGGGCTTGTCCTCCTCCTCGGAGAGCGGGAGAGGGACAGAAACCCCTGTCGAGTCCCTAAAAATGTGAACCTCCTCACAAACACGTAAATAGGAATATGCTAACGTGATGTATTGCTTTTGAGGCAGTGAGCCTCTGAGTAACCCCTTCTCCCCCCCTCCACCCCCCGGCTTCTGTGCTATTTCGGGTTTTACACTGAGCCCGTATTATTCTACTATTAGGGCAAAACGGTGCTGCCGCAGGTTATGAACACAGGCTGCAAACAAGCCCTGCCTTTCTGTACCCGTTCCTCCGCGGCCGTAACAGGGAGGGGCACACTCCTTGTACGACAGTTCTCGTTCAGAATCTGGGAGAAAGGTTTCACCTTTCTCTCTCAAGAGCATTTAGGACAACGAGGTCGCTAGGCTCATGTTTTCCTCTCGCCTGCCAGACAGTGAAACGCAAGTGGGGCTGGTGGGGAGCGATAGCTCCCGGGGTGGGGCCTGCGCAACTCATGTGCTGTCTTTCATTGGCTGGCAGGGCTTGTTCCTCGGCCAATCGCAGGGGGCCGGGTCGTCATGGCGACGGGGACGCTAACAGCAGCAACCCGGGAAGGGGATGGCGCAGAACTTATACGGTCCCGGGGTCCGGATGGGCAACTGGAATGAGGACGTCTACCTGGAAGAGGTGAGGATGTGGCTGGGTGGTGCCCCTGCTGCTTAGGGACCTCGGGGGCTACCCTAAGAGTGACCGGACTTTGAGCACCCAAGGCCCCTTTCTCCCCTAGCACACCTCGCGTACCCCTCAGTGACCATCCAGGAATCACCTGAGGTCTCACTAACCCAGGCCTCTGCTCTTCTACTCTTTCCTTAGGTCCCTTGGCCTCTCAGACTCGGTACCTTAACCTTGAAGCCCCTCCCCCCAGCCCCTCAGCCCCCCAGCCTCCCACCTGTACCTCCCCCTTAGTCTGGAGCCCCTCTGAGTTCTTTTCCCTTGGTTCCCTAGAGACTTACAGCCCCAGGGGCTGCAGTCCAGGTGAGAAGTCGGGCTCTAAACAGAAGTACCACCCCCCTCCACGTGTCCTGCCTTGTCACGCATGCTGTCCCAAATGTCCCTGTGGTGTCTCTGTTCCCCGCCTTCCACTCACTGCGGAGGCCCTGGGCCATCCCTGCAGCAGGCTTGGTGGGGGAGGGACTTTCAGTGTCAATCATCAGACCATCCCGGGGACCTTGGGGGTCACGTGTTCCCCCCAAGTGTTACCCCTGACTGGTGCTAGCCGAGTTATTACAGATGATGCTTCCTTTTCTCATCTTTGTCATTTTTCTAAACACTGTGCAAGGAAATATAAATATTAAAGTAATGCCACAGAAATTTCCACCCTTTCCGTGATGCTCACATTTCTTTTTCCGTTCTCAGTACCTGTGTTGTTCAGGACCGTTACTGGCTGTTTGTGTTTCACTGGTGTTTTTGTTTTTGTTTTTCCCAGGAGGTAATGAAAGACTTCTTAGAGAAGAGGGATAAGGGACAGCTTCTCATACAGAGAAGCCGAAGACTGAAAGAGAACCTACTGAGACTGGTAATTTTAACTCCAAATACTGTTTTCAGAATTCTGTTAAATCAAATGTGAGTGTATATTAAGCAAATGAGTATTCTGTAAATGAGTTATCATTTGGAAAATACCAGTTTTTCTCTTTAGATTGGAAACCACAATGTTTAAAATTCCCAAGGATTTCAGAAACATAAGAGAAGTTTGCTGTTAATTATGTTAACTTGCATTAAGAAATCATTACATTAATACATGGATTAGTAAAACAAAATGCCCCTTACTTGGCACCGAAGATATTTTCAGTCAGTGTTGAAGAAATGAATAATGGACTCAACCTGCGTGATTTTTTCATCAGTTTCATTGTACTTTGTTTGGGTTATTGGGGGCTTCCATTCAGCACATCAGGGGCAGGTTGGCGGCAGGAAAAGGAAGACTGGGATTCAAGGGAATCCGAGTGAACCGCATATTGAGCTGGTGCTACTCTGAGGAGGAGAGTCCGTCGGAGGCAGCCCGGGCACTGGCCGTTCACGAACCGCATGGTTTGCATAGAAACACTTCTGTTTCCATTGCAGACGCAGCTCTCCATATCTGAGGACGGACACATTCACCACGGTGACAGCGTGATGCTTGTGAATCCAGACCATCCCGAGACAGAAGCCGATCTGTTTCTCAGAGGGGACCTGAGCCTGTGTTTGGCCCCCGATGAGATCAGAAACTATCTGAGCGACACGTGTGACATGCCCTGGGGCCTGAGCGCTGCGCCGACCAGGATCCCAGTGGGCAGAAACACTTTCGTCATTTTGAGGTAAAGGTATTTAAAATTTTATCAGAAATGTCTGTTTTCGCTTGTAGCTTAAGGATGTAGCTTGTAGCTCCTGGAATTGGACAAGGGCTGATTGGAGGCAGAAGTTCTGTGAGCATTGTTGCTTTGTCACCCTGGGAGTTACCGTCCAGGGCCCTTCACGGTCCCTTTACTGTAAAGGTCAGGAACTTGAAATTTGTGTTGAGTTCAAAATGCTTAATTCAAAGGCGCTGGATCCAGGGAACTAGTCTCACATTCTTCTAGAAGCAAAGTGGGTTTTCCTAATAACACATCCAAGTGCCTAGAGCGCATTTGAAGGCTCCCATCGTTTTTAATGTTGCCATGTTACTTTTTATACCGGAAACACATAATTTAATGCAAGGATGCATAATATGGGGAATTGCTATTTAAAAATTCGTTGTTCACTATAAATGTGTTTGAAGAGATTTTGAAAATCACAATTAAAAACACTATTTTCAGCCCTGGCTGGTGTAGCTCAGTGGATTGAGCGCGGGCTGCGAACCAAAGGGTCGCCGGTTCGATTCCCAGTCAGGGCACATGCCTGCGTTGCAGGCCAGGTCCCCAGTGGGGCCATGTGAGATGCAACCACACATTGATGTTTCTCCCCATTTCCTTCTCCCTTCATTCCCTTCTGTCTAAAAATAAATAAATAAAATCTTAAACACTATTTTCACTGAGTTAACTAAATTGCAATAGCCATGTCTATATTACAGGAATATAGCCAGTCCTCGAAGTCTTTATTTTTTTTAAAGATTTTATTTATTTATTTTTAGAGAGGGGAAAGAAAGGGAGAGAAACATCAATGTGTTGTTGTCTCTCACATGCCCCCTACTGGGGACCTGGCCTGCAACCCAGGCATGTGCCGTGACTGGGAATCAAACCGGCGACCCTTTGGTTTGCAGACCGGTGCTCAATCCGCTGAGCCACACCAGCCTGGGCCCATCCTCTTTAAGTCTTTAATTTAGACTTATTTTGAATATAGGTAATTTAGACTTATTTTGAAGACAACTTCTGTTTCCTGGAGGATTAAGAGGGAGGAGTGTATTAAATTTTTCCGAAAGTGTTACCTTGGCTCTCTCTGACATGAGTGCCCCGACCCAGTTCCTCATTGTAGGGTAGAGTGGTGTGCTCAGTGCCCTCGAGGCCGACCGTGTGGGGCGTTCCGTGTGCCGGCCGTGCTGGGAGGCAGGGTGCGGGGTGCTCCTGGACTTGAAGACCAAAAGAAAGACCTTTGGTTGAGTGAGGTAATTCGGGTATGGTACATGAATGCACTTTACCAAGAAAATCATAAACAAAATTGCACATGTGCAAAATAGAGGTGTGGAAGGGTCCTCAGTCAGGGAAATGACGTCAGACTCCCTCTTCACGGACAGTGCAGACCCAGCGGCCGCCGGGGACGTCCTTAGGTACGGGCAGCACTTCCGCCTCGGCATCGCGACGGGCTTCGAAGACACAATGGTGAGTCCTCGTGTTGCCCGTGCACTTGGGACCGGCCGCTTGTTTCCGTGCGGGCTGGCGGCCGCCTGCTGAAGCGGACAGAGAACTCTGCAGGCGTGGCCTCCGTCCCCGCAGCTTGTCTCAGGCAGCTGTGGGCCCGTTCTTCCTTCTCACTTCGAAAATTTCAAAAATACACCCTTAAAATGGAGAAAACCTTATTTTCAATGCAGCAAAAAGTAAAAATTTATACCGACTTCCCCTGTAAGTTGAGTGATTGGATTCTGTGACGACAATAACCCGACAGCTGTTTACCAGCCCCGGTGCTGGACCTGACAGCGTTTCTGACTTCTTAGTGCCACTCTGCCGTCCAACGAGAGAAGGACGACGTGAGAGGCACAGACCAGCGTAAGTCCTCAGTCTTCACCCCTGCCGGGGGTCGGGGGGACAGCCGGGTTGGGCTTGCGTTCTGGCTGAGCTGTGCGCCTATGGGGTGGGACTCTGGTAAAGTATTAACCTTTCCGAGTCTCGCTCGTCTATGAAATGGGGGTTATTGCACCTTAACACTTGCTTAGGTGCTTCATGTATTTGAATTCATTTATTCCTCCAGACAAGCCTCCGATGGAGCACTTTTACGCCTCGTTTATTGCTGGGAGACTGAGACGCAGGGAGGTTAAGGGTTTTGCTCCACGTCACTCAGTTACAGAGTGGGAGAGCTGATACCATAGTGTCTTTGCCGAGCTACTGCCCGATTTTATTTACTTTTTTAAAAAATTTCTTATCCTCTCCTGAGGACATTTTTTCATTACATTTAGAGAGAGAGGAAGGGAGAGAAGGATCTTACGCACCCGGACCAGGGATGTGCGCCTGGACAGAGGACCAAACCCGCATCCCAGGCACATGCCCTGACCAGGAATCGAGCCGTGACCCTTTGGTTAAGGGACGGCACTCCAACCCACTGAGCCACACTGGCCCGGGAGACCTACTGCCTGAGTTTAAATGTTAGAAATGAGCAGAATTACCAAATCGTCAGGAGGGGGCAGTGAGCCCACGCTGTCTTCTCGCCCAGAGATGAGCGCTTCAGCGTTTTGGCTTATTTTCTCTTGTAAAGGGAAAGAGAGCAGACTTCAAACACAGGAAAAATTACAAGCACTACAGTATTAGATATCTTTTTCCTTTTTGTTTTTTGTTCTCCTTTCTCCCTTCTTTTCCTCCTCCTCCCTCCCGCCTCCTCTCTGCTGTAAATCACCTGTTCTCTGGTCGATCCTCCGTTTAGGGCTCCGTAACTGCTCGCCCACGGATCGGAACGTTCCGTGGTGTCTGCTGCTGACGTATCCTCCCACTTGCTACTTGGCTTTTAAGTTGTAGCTGTTATTTTATTTCTGAGTAAAATCTACCGATGTTTTTCTTTGTAATTTCTTCCATTGTCCAGAGCCTTTCAAGTCTGCACCAAAGGTACAATGAAGAGAAAAAATTTTTTTAACTGCTAGATGTCTAAAATTTAACTTTTCCTAAAGTTTGTTCTTTGGTCCATTTGGGATTGATTTATTTTAACATTTTTATTTGTTGATAAAATAAAATTTCATCACTTCACTTCCACAATGAGCTTCATGCAACATTCTTTGAAATAAATAAATAAATACCAGTACAGGCCCAGTGCCCTGAAAAAGAGGAGGGGAGGGGGGGCGGGAGTGAGAACAGAGAGGGAGGTGAGTGCAGCATCGCAAGGAGGGAACAGCAGTTCGCAGCGAAACAGAATCCAGGGGGGCCTTTCTCAGGTGGAGGAAAAACGAACCTCCTCATGCGTCGTTAAGAACAGGGATTTTGAGAATCGCTTCTGAGCATGCTTGCCATCAGCCAGCTGATTGCTTCCTATTTCCCAGATTTTCGAATAGTGGAATGTGTTCATCTGCTTGCTGTCCTTTGCAGTTATATTTATCAAGTGACCACAGGACCCTGCTAAAGTCGTCCAAGAGGTCCTGGCTGCAGGAGGTGTACCTGACCGACGAAGTCTCCTACCTGAACTGCTGGCAGGCGGCCTTCCCCGACCCCCAGCTGCGCCTGGAGCACGAAGGCTTCCCCATCCCGGTGAGCGCGGCCGGAAGGCAGAGGGGTGCGCCCTGCTTGGGAGGGGGGCGCCTTCCTGCCGCCTGTGAAATGGAGGCTTGCGGTGGCTCCAAGACCTTCTGTGCCTTTGTTTTCTCCGTCCCTCTCTTTGTCCCTTGGTTTGCACGTCGAGCTTGGAGGGCACTGTCTTGCCCCGTGGCAGCATTCTGCACCGACGTTTCTCAACTCTCTGCACTGCAGGATCATCTGCAGGTCTGTGTACAAACCCCAGGGCCCCGGCCCTGGCCCTGAGAACACGCTGGGAACTCTGATCCAAGGTTGTAAGGATGCTGCCACTGTGTCCTCAGTTCTAAAGACACTGGGACGTCATGGGCAGGTGAAGGGACAGTGGGGCATCCGTGCAGTCGAACACGGTGGTCCTGAAGGCAGTGTCTTTCTGTCCTCACTGCTGGGCGTCTTCTGAGGATCCTGGGCCCTGCAGGACGTGAGAAGGCAGGGCTGGCGGGCACGGAGCGGTGCCAAGGGCCAGAAGGCGTTCTGAGGGCGGAGTTGTCAGAAGTCACTGGGAGAGTGTGTGGCTACAAAGGGTTGGCCCGCTGAGGTGGCTGTCCAGGAAGGCTCCCTTCCCCGCTCTGAAGCCCCCGCACAGCGTGCTCCTCCCCCGAGCTCTGCCCTGGACCCGGGTCACGAGGTTCTGTCTCACGTGTGGACAGTACACGCATGGTCCACGGCGATGCACACTCGACGTGCGTCCCCCGTTTGGCTGGCCCACGCCCACCCTCGCTCTCTGTGGGATCGCCTTGCGTTTCCATGAGGTAGCTTGTTAGCGCCTCGGTTTCCTCGTGTGTGGAGTGGGGATGATGCTGATACCTGCCTGAGGGGGTTTGTGAGCCCTAAAATCAGGGATATTCTTACTTCTCCTACATAACCGCCCCTCTGACCATACCTCGTGGCCAGTGACCGTGTCCAGGAAGACTGGGTGCCTGTGTGATGTTTGTCACACGTGTGTCTACCATGATGTGTTCCCTCTGTCTGTCGCGGTTTGCCCTCTAGGTTATTCCATGTGTGTATTTAAGTACATTTAAGTGAATGTGTAAATGCATTTACAGATGTTTGCTTTTAGGAAATCGGAGGCCTTAACTCGTAATGCAAATAACACCCTTCCTTATTTTTAAAGGCAAACAGCAAAGTTCTCATCAATCACTGCCACACGAATCGGGGGCTGGCGGCTCACCGGCACCTTTTTTTAAGGTATCGTGTTTCGGGGCCCCACGGAACGCCACTCTGGGGGTGGGGGCGAGCTGTGAAGCCCAGCGGAGGAGCTCCATTTGAAGTGCAGCAGCACAGCAGGCCGCCCTTTGGTGATGAAGTGTTGTGCCATGGAACTTCGCTGGTGTCCGAGATCCAGTCGGAGCCCCTCTGTTACACAGTCCCTGCATCGCGAGAGGCTCTCAGCCATCATGGCGGGGGGGAGCGGGGGGGGGGCCACCCTCCCCCACGGCCCTGCCCAGCCGCTGAGGCTTCCGGGCACACCGGCCAAGTGCGGAGAGCTGCTTCCACATTCCCCCCACGTTCCTTTTCTCCTGCCCCAGGACCTACTTTGGAAAGGAAGTGGAGGTCGTTGCTCACACCCACCTGGACTCGCACCGGGTGGAGAAACCCAGGAACCACTGGGTGCTAGTGACAGGGAGTCCCCGGAAGGAGTCGTGCACCATGTTGGATGTGCGCCCACCGCCTGAGCGGGACAGCTGTGCCCGGGAGCCGGCGGCCAGCCCGGGGGCCCAGTGACACACCAGGTGTGGCTTCTCCGGACAGCGACCGTCCCGCACAGAGCTCCCTGAACACTGTATTGAAGGAAGGCCCTGCGAAGGTTATTGACTTAGTGGGCGGGGGTGGGGGGTCTGGGACACAAAAAGTCAGTCCTGGGAACTGCTCAGAACCGGCATTTGAAAGAGGCAGGTGAATTCTCTTGCTGGTGACAAAATCCCGAAGACCTCAGCGTCCTCTGTGGGTTCTGTGCGGGGCCAGGGAAGGCCGTGTCTGTGTAATAAAGCTCGTGGACCACGCTGAGCGGTGGCCCCGCGGTTCCTCCCTTCTTGGTGCGGTGTCCCCAGAGACCACCCGTGCGTCACTGCGGGCTGTGGCCTCGCCTTGGAGCCCAGCGTTCCCCTTGTCCTTGTGTTTCTGCCTCTGGCTGAGGAAGGTCATGATCGTTCCCCGAGCAGTCACATGTTATTCCATAACGATCTGTGCACAGCCGAATCTCTTTGTTGCTGCCTCATCTCCGAAACTGGCACATTAGTGGTGGCAGCCACTTGGTCAGAAGGTTCCATCTGTCTGCCCATCTGCTCCTTCTTTGTGGGGGGCCTGTGGTGGGTGAGGTGTCCTAATGGGATGGCGAGACCCCGCCCCGCAGGTAAAGGTGAGCCCTCAGGCCAGCTCCTGCACACGCACTCGGAGAGGCAGAAAGCTCGTCAGAGCTGGTGCAGACACACTGTAAACTGGTGCAACCTCAGGCCCCTGGGATGATGACCTTCCTCGGTGCGGGGTGGGCAGGCGCCGGCCGTCCAGTGCTGCGGCGGGTAGAACGGGGCTTCCGTGTTTGGCAGGGCACGGCACTGGCCTGCAGAGGGTCGCGTTTACTGGTCTGGGATGCAGCCCGGGCACTGGGTGGCTCTGTCGTGCAGCTGGGGCTGGGAGCCGTGGCGCTGGGAGGTGGAGGGAGATGGGGGGTCCCTGGGTCAGGAAGGCTTTCCTCTTTGGGCCCTTCCCCGGCCATAGAGTCCAGTGACGGCCCAAGGCCACATGGCTCTCACACAGCGGCACTGGGCAGGACAGCCAGCCTTCCAGACCTTCTTCCAAGCCATGGCGTCCTGGCCTCGGCGTGCTCTGGGCTCCGTGGGTCCTGGCAGTTCCCTGTTGGGGGGCTGTCCTGTGCATTATGAGGTATCTGCAGTGCCTCTGCCACCCACCCGCCAGGGGCAGTGGCTCACCTCTGCTGTGACAACCACAGCGGTCTCTGGACGTGGCTCGGTGTGCCCTGGGGGCGCCGCTGCCCCAGGCCCCAAGGCCTGTGTTTGCTGTCCCAGAGGGTGTTGGCCCCTCCTACTTTTATTTTCCCACGAAGTATGGAGTTGCTGGTGTTTCTCAGAGAGCGTCCAGGTATCCTAACAACTTGCATTTCGCACCTGGTCTGGGTGTTGGTGGGAACCTAGCGGTTTGGGCAGATTGGCCCGAGGACAAGGCGGCTGTGTGGTCCCACACCCTGGCTGGTGGGCACAGCCGGCGCGGTGGCCGGCGGTGTGCGGCGCACGGGGGCCCGCCGAGCGGGCAGGGAAGGTCTTACAGCTGCGCCGCTCGCCCTTGCGCCGCCCCTTCTGGGCGTCAGTGTGTGCTATCTGCTGCTCAGAGCATGGCCTTCCGTGTGCGTGAGAGTTTACTCAGCGTGAGGAGAGCGATGTCTGTAAGTGTAAGTCATTCATAAGGCATGTGTGTAAGCGTTGCTTGCGCGTGTGCGTGCGAGTGCGTGCTCAGCTGATGCTCCAGACCCGCTGGGAAGGCAGCGCAGACCCGCTCATAGATTTGGTAGTAATTCCGTCAGAGCCATTTAATCATTAAGTATCATTATTATATTCAATAATAATTAGGTCCATTATTATGAAATGTAATCATTATTAATTTAATATAATGAGACCCATTTTAATTAAACAATAGTTATTGTTATTTGATAATTCATAGACCCGTTCATAGATTTGGGGACGATTTCCTGTCGGTTGAGTTCCCAAGGACGTGTGGCCTAGAGGGGCCTGACGGCCTCCTGGTGAGTCCCTGGGGGAAGCCATGGGTGACGTGGATGGCAGTGTCGCACCTGGGGGGGAAGGCCAACGGAGTGGTAAGGAAAGATAGGTTCGAACGCCACAGACGCCAGGGAGCGTCAGTGTATCCGGTGCGCACTGCAGAGCCTGTTCACCAGAGGACCGCGGGCGCCTGCTTGTTTTTCTCGGCCCAGAGGCCGGGGGTGTGAGGGCCCATGCGGCCTCCCCGCTCACTCGCAGGTCGGGGGAGAAGCCCGGGTCAGAGCAGGGGCAGAGCCCAGGCTCCAGGAAGATGGGCCAGGCGCAGAGCAACCCCCCTCCTACCCCCAGGATGGCAGCAGCTGCCGACGGGAGCGGCCACGCACCGAGGAGAGGGGCCCTGACGCGCGTCCAGCCTCCTGGAAGCGCCCGGGTGTCTCCTGTGCGCTTGGCCTTGCACTTCTCAAAGTGTCCACAGGATGTCACTGTTAAGAACCCCGACTCAGTGTTGCCCTCTCAGCGGTTGCCGTTAGCGTCAGAGTGCAAGGGAGTTTCCAGTTTCCACAGTGTGCATTGTAAGGAGGACGAAAGCGTGAAAGCGCCGGGGCCAGGGTGTCAGTTAACTTTTCCTTATAAAGGGAAGCGCGGTCAGGCGTGTGTAAGAGCTGCTTTGACAGCTTTCGGAGGGGCTCTGCCCAGAGGGTCCTGGTGGGAATGCAGCCCCTCTGGGGCTCTCTACAGACTTTCCTCTGAAGCCTAAAGCTCGCCTGCTCCGAGCGGAGGCCTGGGGACCCCCAGTGACGGCGGCGGCGTGTCCAAGCGGCTGCCTTCGAGCCTTGCCCCAGCCCGTCTCCTCGCCACGCCTCGGTTTCTCTGCGGGCCGCGGGCTTCCTCTCAGAGTTGCTGGCAGGCCCAGTGAAATGGGAACACGTGCTGGAGAGAGGCAGGAGCAGCATGGGGTCCGTGTGGGTGCTGGTCCCTTCCTGGCTGTGACCTCGAAGCCGCGGCGCCTCACTGAAACTCCGTTTGACACAGGCTACAGAGAGTGGACGTGCCCCCCGTGGGCTGCTGTCGGTCCAGCGCCGTGAGCGACAGCGCTGTCCTCAGTGCTCCTACCGCGGAGTGCTGGCGCTCGCCCTCCCCGCGTCACAGCCGGAGCCCGGGGGGCGGGCCGCGTTCCTCCGCGGGGCGGCGAGGGGGCTCTCCCTCTGTCCTAGCGCTGGCGCTCCGCTCAGTCGCCGCGTCTCCGTCCAGCGCTTCCTGGGAGTCGCGTCCCCGCTGTGGGAGCGTCTTCGACACAGCTAACGTTTTTGGGGCCCGTACCTGTGCCTGGCCCCGTTCCAAGCGCTTTTCACGAGTTAGCGGATGGCACCCTCACGTGTAACCTGTGAGTCAGTGCCCTGGTCCTCTGCGTCTGGCCGGAGGGGAAGCAGAGACACGGGAGGGTGACCTCAGCCGGTGCTGAAGGCGTCTGTCAGGGAGCCACGCGGCCTGGGTGCAGGCCCAGGGCACTTGGCGCTCCTGGGTGGTGCCCTGTCTGGCGCGGAGGCCTCCGTGGGTTCGTCAGGGTGGGGTGAACCCGTAAGCTCGGAAGTGGAGCCTCGCTGTGGTGCCGTGTGGGGAGGGGCAGGCCCAGGCTCAGACCTGTGGTCCCTGGGCCCTGCTCGGGGCAGGAGGGTCCAGCCTGCAGGGCGGGGCCACGTGCAGGGGACAGAGGGCCTCAGGGGGCCTCTCGGCTTGGGAGGAGCCTGGCCCAGTGGCAGGGGGAGGGGCTGGGGGCACAGGCAGCCCCTCTCTGCGGGAGGCTGTCCCGAAGCCCTGGCACCCAGGGGCTGCCTGGCCCCATGGGGAAACCCGGCCTCCCCGTGGGGCTCGTCTCCGGAGCCAGCTCTGTCCACAGGTCGAGGCTCTGGAGCCTGTGCTGAGCTAGATGTGCGGCACGTACCGTCTCCGTGGGGAGAGCATTGGAGATGCCCCCACGTGTCTGGGGGAGGCTGAGGGCCACGGATCAGCCAGCCGGGCCCTGCCCTTCCCTTTCTGATGGACTCGAATTCCTGCATCTCCTGCAGGCCCCCCCTGCCTGGCGCTGGTCTGTGGGCTCTGCCTGGGGAGCTGACCCACCCCAGCCCCCACCCCGGGGCACTGATGCCCTGTGCATTGCCCAGGAGCCCCTCCCACCCCCGGTCCTGGGCCCTCTAGAGGGCGCCTCCTAAGGCTGTCCCAGCTGTGGGCCGGAGCCCCACCCTTCCTTCTTCCCTGCAGTGTCTCTGTGCCCTGTTACTGTTGGCTGGTATGGACGGGGCTGGGTGTGAGCCAAACATCTGCTCATGTCTTCTGCCTGTGCTCCCAAATAGACGGCAGGAAGCAGTGCTGCCCTGGACTGAAGTGCCAGGGCCGGTGAGCTGCCACCCCAGGACGCTGCCTCTCTGGGGGGCTGGGAGGGCGGTGGGAGAGGCCTCTCGGGTGTGCACCCTCCCCCCTTCCCGGGGAGGGACAGCCCCCGGGTCAGGGACATTTAGCAGAAGAGAGAGGTACGTTACAGCTGGCGATGGAGCGAGGAGTGTGCGAGGGTCCCCTCCTGCCCTACGGGGAGGAGCGAGGCCTCGGCTGCTGGCACGGACGGGGGCGGAAGGGCTGCCGGTGCGGTTCCCTGGGACACAGATCCCCAAGTCGGAGATCGGGCACAATGCACCGGAGGGGACGGGAGCCTGGAAAAGGTGCTTTATCGAGCAGGTGGTGTTGGGGGCCGCTGACACCCCATCCCACTGAGGGCCCTGAAGGACAGGGTGAGCCTCGGTTACCCCACTATGGGTGGGCACGCGGGAGATTTAGCTTCCACCTCCCATCAGCACAGACAGAGGGCTGCCGCTCCTGGGCACTGGCTGGCTGGCTGCTCTACCGTCCCCTGCAGGGGGCTGGGAAGGCCCTCGGTGAGGGCCCTGGTGCTGGCCAGGGAGCCCCAGAGGGGCACGGGCTAGTCTCAGGGAAACGAAGGTCCCAGGTGAGGGACGGGTAGGGACCTTGCTCTGTCTGTCAGTCAGTCATCTCTGCCTTCACCCTCAGCTGCCCGAGTCTTCGAGCTCCGCCCTGTTCGAGCTCTGCCCGGACCGCTTAGCGCTGACCGCCTGCTCCTCCCTAGACATGCCATAGGCACTGATGGGGGGGTCTGGCTGCAGTGGTCAGCGACCTGGTCTGTCCTTTGGCCTGGTCAGGACGTCATGGCCCTTCTGGACTGACCCAGTTTCGCCTCAGTTCCCAATGGCGCTGTGGCTGTCCCAGTGCCGTCAGGAGTGGGCCACCTTGTCCCTGCAGCAGGTGAGCTCGGCAGCCAAGCCCGCAGCTGCCCGCCGCCCACCCCTCGGGCCAACGGGCTTCCCCGCTGAGGGCACAGCGCCAGGGCCTTGCCCCGCTGCACCTGGCGTGCTGTTGCGGGCGCTCCCTCTGGGTGGCGCAAGTGGTCGTCTCCGTAGGGCCGCACCCGAGAGCCGAGTCCAGCTCCAACTACACGAGAGCATTCCCGTGGGCCTCCCTAGAACCACACCCCGTCTCCCTTCTCTCCCCAGCATCTCCCCCGTCCGCTCTCAGTCGGGACCTGAGGTGTGGGCTCAGTGTCTTGGACCAGTTCCTCTCACAGCCCAGAGCCACGTTCTCTGTGTTACAGAGGAAGCTGAGCACTTCAGCCTCCAGACCTGATGGTCGAGGGAAGAACAAGGGAGAGACACCATCTGAGAAGCCCCCCTCTTGTGACACATCTGGCTCCCGAGGCTGCTGTGTGGCCGGAGAGCCCCCAGTCCCGGGTGATACGCCAGAGCCGAGTGACTTGCTCTGCCTTCCTCCTTGCCGGTCGCTGCTTGCCCTCCCCCACCCCCAGGCGGGGGCGCTGTGTGCCTCAGGCTGCCTGGGAACCGAGTAGTTCCATTAGAAATAGGAGTGGGGAGAGCGGGGGAGGGCTGCTGGGGTGCATGTGGGAGAGAAGGGCGCGCCCGCCGCGCCCCCCCAGCAGCAGGAGGGGCCTGCACACGCAGTGGGATCTGGAAAGAGCACGGATTTCAGAGCAAAAAGTCAGTTGAATTATTAAGCAGCTGCCTGTTGACGTAAGTATTTGTAGTTTGCTTCTGATGGAAAAGTAATGCATACTTAGTGCAAGAAAAATTGAGGAAGATGAAACAGTGTTAATTTCTCGTGCGTTTCCTTCTCACACATTTAACCTGCGGTAGGAGCGCCGGCAGACTCCTGCCGCGTTTCGTGGCGCGCTCTGCTGACCCCTGAATCTGGGGGTTAACTGGTGCCCCTGAGATACCCCGGCTTCTTCTGGTCACAGACAGGCGATGCTCTGCCACAAAGATTAAGATTCCGTGCCCTGACACGTTGGCTAGGCGGCCGGCGGGAGACTAGTAGAATACCCCCAAGACTAGTCGTCTGGGGTAGCGCGGAGGGCACACGTGGCTCGGGGGCGCGGCTGGAGAACCGCGTGGGCGGCACGTGCTGGTGGTTGCCGGCCGCGTTCAACACAGTGTTACAGGGAAGAGGGCGCTCGGAAGAACGTGACCCGTGTCCAAGACCAACAAGGGCGAGTGGGAAAGGCAAGACGTGGGAGAGGAAGAAAGATCTGCCTCTGGATGACAGCGTCGGAAATGGGAGGAAGGCAGGCGCGGGGGTGGGGGGCAGTGGCAAAGACCAGACGTAGGGCGTGGTGCCCAGCCTGCCCCCCAGTTGGAATCAGGGCAAAATTCCGGGGGGCGCTGTGGCTCCAGCACCCGCCGCCCAGCGTCCTGGTGCTGGAACCGTGACGATGTCCCAAGGCCGTTGACCTCACACCTGCTGCTGCAGGTCAGCCGGAGCGAGCCGCTGGGGTGTTGGGGAGGCGCGGGCACCGAGTGAAGCCGGCAAGCAGAGGTGGGACGAGCCGTGGGCGTGGCTCCCGGAGGAGGAAGCTACCTCCGCGCTCCGGAGCCCTACCGCCGGAAAAAGGAGGGAGGGAATACTGTGTTTTGCCGTGTGTAATGCGCCCTTTTTTGCCCAAATGTTTGAGGGAGAAATAAGGGTGCACATTATACATGGGTAGTACTAAGTCCGTATCTATATAAGTGTGTTTAATTCTTTTATTTATGCTTCTGCATTAAAAGTGTAATTCTAGAAAGCAGTAACAATATCCGTAGGCAAAATAATACCTTGGAATACAGTAATTGGCTTTATATAGAAATAAAAAATTGAACTAAAAAAATTAAAATG
>PVJI01028028.1:0-16972 GCA_004026765.1 Micronycteris hirsuta
TTAACATCCCCACCACCAGAGGCCTAGGATTCTGACTGTTTCGTACTCTCAACAACACTCAGGAGTTTCAGTCTTTTAAGTTTCTCACACTATGTGAGTACAGATGTGGTTTTTGCCCTGTGCCTCCTCTCTGTTTCTGTCTGATTCCAAGTGGTGAAGGCCCTTGAACTTCCCCAGTTATCCCTGTGAGGTGAGACCCGAGTGGGCCTCCCAGGAAGGGTGCCACACCCTGGGTGAGCTGGATGTCCACTGTGGGCCCTCTTTTTCCCACTGGAGAAACAGTAGTCCCTGGGGGACCCTCTTGGTGTGGCGCTGTGTTGGCCTGGTGGAGGGGTGCTCTGGTCAAAGGGTAGTAGCTCCTCTTCTCTTTCTAATGTGGTCCTTCTCAGTCTCTGTGGTCCTGGTCAAGGTCAGCCTCACCCCTGGGTTCTGGGGTTTTCACGATGCTGTGTTGTCTATGGACAGTTGCTGGTGGGTTTCCCTGTAAGTGGGAGTGAAGTCGGAATGGCCTGTGTTGCCTTTGTGATGACATCATTTCTTCTTTCATTTTTATTATTTCTAATTGTTTGCTTATTTTGGATTTAATTTGCTCTTCTTTTCCTTGTTTCTTAAGGTTGAAGCTTAGGTATATTTTGTATTCTAGTACAAACATTTAATGTCATAGATTTCTCTGTATGCACTGCTTTAGCATCTCTTCACATATTTTTATGCTACATTTCAACTTCTTTCCATTGAAAACATTTTCTAATTTTTCTTTGTAACTTCTTCTGTCACCCATTTTTATTTAGAACAGGGTGATTCAATTTGCAAATATTTGGGGATTTTTCTGGATATCTTTCTGTTGTTGATGTTCAGTTTGTCTCTAGAAGAAACTATAATTTCTGGTTGTGATCAGAAAGCATACTTTACATGACTTCAATTCTTTAACATTTGTTGAGTTTGTTTTTCCCCTTGAATAAAACATCTTGGTGAGTTTCCTCGTGTGCTTGAAAAGAGTGTGCGTTGTGCCTATTTTGATGTACTGTTCTCTAAATGTCAACCAGATCAATTTGTTTTATAGTGTCCTTCGGACTCTCTCCATAGTTATAACCTGTAGTCAAGTTGTGAATTGTTTTTCTGATTTTACTACGGAGTATTGAGAGAAGAGTGTTGTACTCTCCATTGTGAATTTGTCTTTATACTTCAGCTGTCAATTTTTGCTTTGTTATTTTGCAGCTTTGCTATTATGCACATACATTTAAAAACACCACACTAAGTGCAGCAATGTTGCAGAGTAACTGAGCCCCTCATACATTTCTGGTGGGAAGATAATCTTGTACAGCCATTCTGGAAAGCAGCTTGGAAATTTGTTTTTATTAAGTTAAACTGACACCATATACCACATCAATCCACTCCAGCCAAGGCTATTCATATAAGTTTTGATTGAAATAAACAGAAACTGGAAATGACCTGAATGTTCTTAACCTTGTAATAGATAAGCCATGGAATCTCCATAAGATGGAATATTACCTAGCATAAAAAGAAATATTCCCTTCTTTCATTCTTGATATTGGTCTCTTGATCATTTGACTAGCTCTATGAACCTCTAAGAATCTTCCCTGCTCCAATATCTGAAGCAATCAGGAAGTTAGTTCTCTTATTGTCAACTAATTCTCCATCATCCTCTGACTGTGGTCAGCTACCTGAAATATTGGAAACATTTTCTAAGGTCCTTCTCACAGCTCCTTTCACTTCATTGTTCTTCAAGCTGTAGATGAGAGGATTTACTAAGGGATCCACCACACTGTACTGTGCAGAGGTGATTAACTGCAGCGGTGATCAACTGCAGCGGTGAACCTGAGTTTGGTATGAAATAGCAAAAGAAAGCTGAACCATAAAACAGGAGCACTGCAGTGAGGCAGGAGGAGCAAATGGAGAAGGTCTCTCTTCTACCTGAGATGAAGCTGGTGCTTGGGATGATGGAGACCATGAGAATGCAGGAACAAACAATTAGGATGCAGGTTCCAAACCCATTCAGGAGGTGGAACAGAGAAGAACAGTGAAATTGGTGGAGACATCAGAGCAGGACAGAGGGAAGAGAGAGGGCAGCTCACAGCTGTAGTGAGGGATGAACTGGTCCCCACAGAAGTCTAAGCTTATAGCTGGTAGCAGGTTGACAAATGCGCCCAGAAACACGCGGCTCCATGAGTGTCACGCTAGCCCTTAACAGAGCTTGACGTAGCATGTGATATTCAGTAGCTGGATACCTCATGGGCGAATGCACTGCAAGTTGTACTGTGCGTTAGTCCTCTTTTCTGTGTTATCCTTCTGTGTTCACATGAGCTGCATTTCTGAACATAAACAATTTGATGATAAAGTGAGTGAAGTAACTGGAAAAGCAAAATTTTAATATGGATATCTTTTGGGAGGAGTGTGCGACCCTCAGCCTTCCCTTTAGCTAACACTCCTTTTCAGGGCAAGCTTGACCTCTGGGAATGAAGTGTCCTAAAGAATGCATTTCCAGGGCAGCATGAAGTACATTGAAAGGATTTTGTTGACACAGCCGTTTTCATGGCAGAAGTGTCGAGATGTGTTTCATGTGACCCATACACAGATCTGTACACGGTAACGCACACAAGATGAGGCGGCTGAAATTACTTAAGAGAGCCAACAGAAGGTTAATTTTTAAAATGTTCACTAAAGAAACATTTATGTCCTTTCTGATAAATTTAAAGTACTGAGAAATAAATTGGAGACTCTCAGTAAAATAAGATGATTCTTCTTGTTCCTGAAAAATTTATAATCTAGGCGGGGAACCTAACTACATCTCTAAAATGCTTTTTCTTCAGGAGAATAGAGTCAGTCCAAATCAGCTGTCTTAATAGCTGACTTTTCTCACAGTACTGACTGAAAGGATGAGCTCAAAATTTTTTCTATAACTGGTCTTTTAAAAAATTCTACCTTGCTGTGACTTTTATATTATTTGATGTCTATTAAGCTTTGGAGATAGAATTACCTTTGTAATTGTGCTATGCAAATGTCTTTTCTTCTCTAACAATTTTGGAAACTTTGAAATGATTGAAATTGGTGATAACATTGGCCCAGTCCAGCTGAGCCTGTTCAGTGAAGAACTGGCTCATTAGAACCTGTGAGGGACAGTTGGAATATTGATGTAATCATCTTCAGAGATAACCCCGTCCAACATCCTGTTCAAGTCATGTGAGGACTGTCCAGAAGGTATCCAGCCATGTGATATGAAAAATAGAGACATTTATTGAAGAAAATACAAGATACAAGCAACGTTGTACAAAAGACAATGACACCTCAGTCCCCTCCAAAGTAGGCACCTCAGGACCTCACACAGTTCTCCCAATCACCAGCAGCTGCCCTGTTGTATTTTCCTGAATCTCATTTGATGGTCTGAAATCTCTTCCCTCTCAAAGGTGATTTTAGTTTGGGGAAAAGTCAGAAGTCACAGGGAGGCAAATATGGGATGTGGGGGGCTGAGTTACTTGAATGATTTGATGTTTCATCAAAAAACTCTGCATGAGATGTGATGCATGAGCAGGTGCGTTGTCATGGTGAAGCCGCCAATCACCAGTTGCTCTTAGCTGCAGCCTTCTGAATCATCCGAGTAGTTTCCATGGAGGAATGTTCAAGCTCAACACAAAATTTAACATTGATTCATCACTCTACTTACTCAGTCATTTTGAATGTGACAGCCACACAGTACACATGCTCACTCAACGGCATCTACCTCCCCTACTGAGTAGTACAATGAAGTTCTCATTGTTCACGTGTGCACATTCCAGTCCACTCTCCTTGGCTGCCAGGTTACATGGATGTCCTGCATACCATTCTCGTTACATCAAAAATGGCTGGACTTTTTCTGGACAGAACTCCTGTAAATATCTTGGATCTAGAGAAAAAAATGACTGGACCTAGGGTATACAGTAATTTATAACAGAGCTAGGACAACTTTTTCTTACATGTTTTTTGTAATTTCATTATTCTCATTATATGCAAACATCCAGGTACAATATCTAGCTGCCTCCACGTATGTGGATATATAAAGTCTGATGCATTTGGATATATAAAACTAGTTGTGAAAAATTCGTGACAAGTTTTATTGTTATTAGTAAATATCACACTGATAAACACCAGAGGAAAGAGGACAATACTACTCTTATATACATGTATATGCACACACACACACACACACACACGCTCACACCTTCAAAATGCACAACAATAGCAGCACAAAACGGAGGGGCAAAAGTCATTAAAATTATGCTACAAACCTTATACTACCCAGGAAGTGGGAAAAGCACTGATTTACAGGATGCATGTGGTAATATCTGGGGTAACAACTAAAACAGGAGTAAAAGACTATCTCCTAATAGAAAGCAAAGACTGGAGTGTTGTTAAAAAATGGTTAACCCAAAATAAGACAAGAAAGAAAAAAAAGGAATATATAGCAGGGGTGACAAATAGAGAACAAATGGTGAGATGGGAAAGTAAATCCAACTCCATCGGTAATTATATTAAGTGAGAACGACCTAAATACTCCGACTTCCCAATGCTTTCAAATAAATGCTTTTTGCATTTTATTTATCTTTTTCTAGTTCTTTAGAGGAATGTTGATGAGATATAAAGAACTGCTATTTAAATGCCCTTGAGTGTAATTTTACCCAACACACTCATTTTATACTGGTGCATTATTCTAATAACATAAAAAAATCCCTTAACACAATCTATTAAAAACATTGATTTTTTTAAAAAGATTTTATTTATTAATTTTCAGAGAGGGGAAGGGAGGGAGAAAGAGAGGGAGAGAAACATCAATGTGCAAGAGAAACATCAGTTGGTTTGCCTCTTGCATGCCCCCAACCAGGGACCTGGCCTGCAACCCAGGCATGTGCCCTGACTGGGAATCGAATCGGTGACCTTTTGGTTCACAGGCTGGTGCTCAATCCACTGAGCCACACCAGTCAGGGGTATTAAAAACATTGAATTTGAAGAAACCATGGGTGATGCTGAATGCTTGAAATGACTAAACTGTTTTATTATAGCAGTCTCAGGGTCCCAGAAGGTATTTATGTCTACTTTTATGGACATTAAAGCAGAATAGCATTACTTTATGAAAAACATTGATCATATGTTACATTTACATATATTGTTGCATTCAATTCTCTCAAAAACTATGAATAGTATAATAATTATTCCTATTTTCCAAATAAGCAAGCTTCAACCCCAAAATACCAAGTTAGTTTGCACAAAATTGCAATGCTATTAAATAACAGCTCAATTTCAAATCAAGACAGCCTAATCCAGCCCCAAGAGTTAATGACTACAAAACCTGACTTCATCAGAAACATGTCAGTGAGAGTATGGTGTGTTTTGGGAATTGTATTCTAACTTGGAAGATAAGAAATGCTTCCCTGAGAGAGTGAGATGTGAGGTAGAAGGATCTTTTATCTTTTATATTCCCTGCCCTCACACCAGAATCAGCCATTTCTTCAAGAATCCTTGGTTCCTTTTGCTGGAAAATGGTATTAGAAACCAACATTTGGATGGTAGATGTGACCGTTGCTGCTGCTGCTGCTTCTTTTTTTTTTTAAGATTTTTATTTATTTATTTTGAGAGAGAGGGGAAGGGAGGAAGAAAGAGAGGGAGAGAAACATCAATGTGTGGTTGCCTCTCACATGCCCCCAACTGGGGCCCTGGCCCACAACCCAGGCATGTGCCCTGACTGGGAATCAAACCGGTGACCCTTTGGTTCAAAGGCCGGCGCTCAATCCACTGAGCCACACCAGCCAGGGCTGACTGTTGGTTCTTGATGTGTTGTTGCTTCAGGCCCTCTCAACTGATAGCAAGAAAATATGTGTTTATACTAACTATGTGTACACATATCTATACATATATCTATATGTAACCATCTGTAGCTATATTAAGCTGAACATGAGTTTATATTGATGTTTGCAACTCTAGTCTGTTGTCACGTAGATCATTCTATCCTTCTCCCCTTGCTTATCTGCAAAATCAACAATGAGAATCATGGCTCCTATCATCTGACATTTATTTACTTATTTAAGTATATATGAATAGCAGTATCTGAATTGTTAACTCATTCTTCTTGTGGGAATCAAGTTTATCAACTAGAGTACAGTGCTAAGGTACAATTACTTTTGTTTTTAGCCTTACAGACCACTAATTTCCAAAGTTATTTAATTTTCTTTTTTAAATGATATTTTATTGATTATGCTATTACAGTGGTCCTGATTTTCCCCCCATTGCCCACCTCTACCCAGCATCCCCCACTCCCTCAGGCAATACCGCACCATGGTTCATGTCCATGGGTCATGCGTATAAGTTCTTTGGCTACTCTATTTGCTATACTGTAATTTACATCCCCATGGCTATTCTGTAACTACCTATTTGTACTTCTTAATTCCCTCACCTCTTCCCCCATTTTCCCCCTCCCCCCTTCTATCTGGCAGCCTTCTCATAAGTAACTTCTTTTCTCTTGCTTTTAAGAGTCTCTCTTTATCTTTATCTTTGGCCTTTTAATGATGTGTCTTGAAGTGGGCCTCTTTGCATCCATTGTAATCAGGACTCTCTGTGCTTCCTGGTCTATTTCCTTCACCAAATTAGGGAAGTTTTCTTTCACTGTTTTTTCAAAGAGATTTCCAATTTCTTTTGTTTTTAAAGATTTTATTTATTTAATTTTAGAGAGAGGGGAAGGGAGGGAGAAAGAGATGGAGAGAAACAGCAATGTGCAAGAGATACATCAATCAGTTGTCTCTTGCACGCCCCCAACAGGGGACCTGGCCCACAACACAGGTATATGCCCTGACTGGGAATTGAACCAGTGACCCTTCAGCTTGCAGGCCAGTGCTCAATCCACTGAGCCATATAGACAGGGCAGATTTCCAACTTCTTACTCTTTCTCTTCTTTTTCTGGCACCCCTATGAAGTGAATGTTGGATTGCTTAAAGTTATCTCACAGGCTGTTTATACTATGCTCATTATTTTGGATTCTCTTTTCTTTTTAGTTGTTCTGATTGGTTGATTTTTGCTTCGTTATGTTCCAAATCATTGATTTGATTCACAGCTTCATCCACTCTACTGTTGTTTCCCTGTAAATTGTTCTTTATTTCAACTAGTGTATCCTTCATTTCAGATTGGATCTTTTATGCTGTCAAGGTCCTAAGTTCCTTCAGCAACCTTATAAATAGTGTTTTGAATTCTGCATCTGATGAATTGCTTATCTCCATTTCATTTAGCTCTTTTTCTGGTTTTTGATCTGTCCTTTCATTGGGCCATGTTTCTTGGTCTCCTTGTTGTGGCAGCTTCCGTGTTTGTTTCTATGTATTAGGTAGAGCTTGTTTGACTCCATGTCTTGTTAGTGTGGCCTAATGAAGTAGGTGTCCTGTATGGTCCAGTGGCACAGCCTCCCCTATCACCCAAGCTGGGTACTCAAGGTGCACCCTCCATGTGGGCTGAGTATGCTTTCCTCTTGTAGTTGAGCCTTGGTTGCTATTGGAAGATCAATGGGAGGGATTTACCCAGGCCAGTCAGCTGCAAGGACTGGCTGTGACCACTTAGCACCAACCTCCACCCTTTGTGGAAGATCAGCTATGCAGGGTGATGGTGCTCCAATGTGGTCTATAGCTGTCCACTGGGTGTGCTGGCTCTGGGGTTTCCCAGACGGTGCAGGCCGAGGTCAGTCCCCACCTTTGTTTTGCCTGGGATACCATCCCTGAGCCATAAAATAACCTGAGATGGCTGCTACTTGTGCTGTACTTGGAGATTCCCAGGCGGAGCCAAGCTATGATTCTAATCTGGCTGCCTCTAGGGCTCACTGAAGCCAGGGTTGCTTGCTTGATGGGATTTAGGAGCCAAGTCCAGCCATTCTTATGGAAAAGCAGCTTGGGTGGGCCTGTAAATTGGGTGGGGTAGAGCCCCTTTGGATATCCAGGGCAGGGCAAACATTGTTAGCCAGCAAACAATAATGATGGAGATGTCCTGATATGTCCAGATGTGTCTCCAACATATCTGATGGAGTCTCAGATATGGCATCAGTTTACCAGCTCTGTGGGGGAAGGGTTTAGCAAAGGGACAATGGCCTCAGCTCACCCCGATGCCAGACACTTCATTTTTTCCCAATATACCACGGGTGCCTTTCAAGCTGGTACACCAGGGTTGGAGCTCAGAGGGAGTGACTGTGAGTAGGTGAATCCATGTGTGTGTTCCCCAAGAGGAACTGCTTAGGGCTCCGGCAGCCTCCTCTACTGACTCCAACCACACTGGGTTTTGCAGCCAGAAGTTGTTGGGACTTATCTTCTTGGCACTGGAATCCTGGGCTGGGGGGCCTGGTATGGGGCTGGGACTACCTGTTCCTGAGATATCCTTCCTGGATTTTTATTCACATGGGTGTGGGGCTGAAACTGGAAAAGACACCGGGGTTTAGGCTACCTGTCACTACCAAACCCAATAAGCAGAAACAGGGATTGAATCTTTATGGGTGCTTTATTCAGATGACTAGCAATCTGAGAAGATGGCGGATTCATACCCTAACAGACCATCTTGTCTTTTCTTTCCAGGCCAAGGTTTTTATAGCAGGGAATAAACAAGGTGTGGTGAGGGTTTTTTGAAATTCAGGGAGGAGTTAATTGGATTAAAAAAAACCAACCCAACTCTAGCCCTGGCTGGTGTCGTTCAGTGGATTGAGTACCAGCCTGTGAACCAAAGGGTTGCTGGTTCGATACCCAGTCAGGGCACATGCCTGGGTTGCAGGCCAGGTCCCCCATTGAGTGGGAGCACATGAGAGGCAGCCTCACATTGATGTTTCTCTCCCTCTCTTTCTCCCTCCCTCCCTGTCTCTAAAAATAAATAAATAAAATCTTAAAAAACAAACAAACAAAAGAAACCCCAACTCCAGCATTCTCACTCTGGGTGGTGGTCTTAAACTGTGCCCCAGGTGGTGGTCTCGAGCTGTGTTCTGGGTGGTGGTCATCTCACCCTGGAGGACAATGGCTCAGATATCATTTTGAATTGCTTGCAGTCCTGAGGAACAAAGGGGGAACTGTTTATGGTCTCCTGGAGTTAGGGTGGGTCATACCTTCAGTTCCTGGAACAAAAGCTTTTAAATGCATTGATTACTAAGCTTATTAGCTATTACTTAAACTAAAATTTTCCAACTCTTAAGTCCCCTATCAGGGCCAGCCTCATTCTGCATCCTTGCCCCTCCTACCTGTCTGGATGGATGTGGTTTCTTCTATTCCATAGTTGTCAGACTTCCATTTGACTCAATTTCTGACATTCCTGAGTGATGGTTGTTCTATATTTTAGTTGTAATTTTGATGTGGTTGTGTGCAGAGGTGAGATGTGTCTGCTTATGTCACCGTCTTGACCAGAAGTCCAAAGTTATTTAGATAATCACTTCTCCCACTAACCACTGCAATGGGGTTGTTTTATACATTTGTAATAAAGTTAGATTGCCTTATCACATTCTGCATTCCAACCTGGGCTTCCCCTAATCTCCTACTGATATGTTTTTAATCTGTGTTTATTAAGGTTCACTCTTTTTTTGCTGTAAAGTTCAATGAGCATTGATAGATGCATAGCGCCTTGTATGTACAATTATAATAGTATACAAAATACTAAAAATCTTATATTTCACCTATTCACCCCTCCTCCCTTTCCCCCTGAACTAGCAGCTACTAATATTTTACTCTCTGTATCGTTTTTCCTTTTTCAGAAGATCATCTAAGTAGAATACTACAGTTTGTAGCCTTTTTCATATGGGCTTCTTTTACTTACCAATATGCATTTAAAATTTATCCCTGCTTTTTCATGGCTGGACAGCTCACTTCTTTCTATCACAGAAGACCATTCCATTGTGTGAATGTACCATAGTTTATTTACCCATCCACCTACTGGAGAACATCATGGTTGCTTCCAATTTTGGACAATTAGAAGTTCAGTCAATTTTAATTATCCATGATACTTATGCTCTATAAGTGAATTTGCTCCTAGAGAAAATATAGGATCAGGTTCCTGTGAGCCTCTGGTCACAACATTTTCATCAATATGTAACCTTGTTTTATGTGTTTATATTTAAAGACCTCTCTCTTTCTCTCTCTCGTGTATGTATGTACATGATCTACTTTTGCCAACCTCTGTGTGTGTGTATTTTTTTAAACAAATAATCACATAGTCTTTGAATAATTTAAAACCAGGGACTTTGGAGGCCATTTGCATTATATAGGTTCATTTGCCGATGTCCCTGTAAAACAAGCCAGTGTCATCTGTGTTGAAAACCTGCTCTTCCACATAACCCCTTTCCTGTGTGACACTTAATAGGTATTTTAAAAGTTCTTTCATGGCCTCCTCATCTTAAGAACCTGTATCACCTGCAGATTTAACCTTTTTGATGTTGTATTGCCTTTTGAAACATGTGGGCCAGCCAGCACTAGCCAAGAGGATTTAGCATTTTTCTTACCCTGGGTAACACGAGCATATATTTCTTTGGTTTTCGGCCTCACAATAATGTATTTTACTATTTTTTTCCCAATATTTCTTAGGCCAGTTTTAGGTTCAGAGCAAAACTGAATGGAAAGTACAGGCCCATGTACACCTGCCTTCACGCATGCATGGCTTCCCCTGCTGTCAACGTCTCACTCCACAGGGATCTTTTTACTGTCTCAGTAGTGTTGCCTTTTCTGGAGTGTCCTACTCTTGGAATCACACAGTATACAACCTTTGCAGATTGGCAATATGCATTTAGATTTCCTCCAGGTCTTTCCTTGAGTTGATACAACATTAGTGCTGAATAATATTTCATTGTATGGATGTAGCACAGTTTATTTTTCCATTAACTTAATGAAGGACATCTTGTTTGTTTCCAAGTTTGGAGAATTATGAATAAAGCTGCTATAAACATCTGTGTGCACATTTTTGTGCGGATATGTCTTCAACTCCTTTGGAGAAATACCAAGGAGCATGATTGCTGGATTATATGATAAGAGTATGTTTAGTTTTATTGAAAAACAAAAAAACCCCACCAAATTGTCTTCCAAAGTGGCCACACCATTTTGCACTCTCACCAGTAATGAACAAGAGCTCCAGTGAACGAGACCTCCACATCCTCAGGCACAGTTGGTGCTGTCAGTGTTCTGGATTTTGGCCGTTTTCATAGGTGTGTGCTGGTATCTCATTTACTCTGCAGTTCCCTAGTGACATTGATGTGAAGTGTCTTTACATGGTTATCTGCTGTGTGTGTCTTCTTTAGTGAGAGATCTGTTCTTTTGCCCATTTTTAAATTGTGTTGCTCACTTTTTTGTGGTTGAGTTTTAAGAGTTCTTTGGATATTTTTGATTTATCTTATATGTCTTTTGCAAATATTTTCTCCCAGTTTGTGACTTGTCTTCTCATTCTCTTGACTTTGAGAAATAAAATATTGAAGGTAAGTCCATCAATACTTTTTGAGGGGAAGGGGAAGGGAGTTTTGCCTGTTTTTCTGGATGAATTTTGCTATATATTTGTCAACTTATATAAAATGTCTTACTGGAATTTTATGTTACATTTAACTCTTTTTGGAGCTGGAAAACCACTGAAAGCATTTTAATACTATTGAATTAGCATGAAAATATCAATAGAAGGCATCCTTGTATAGTTTCTGTTTTCAATAAATCCCAAAATGATAGGGTCTCTATCATGTGGGAAAAAAACCTTCATTAGTTTTGTAAAGTCTTAATTTAAAAAATAAACATTTGTATTTTTAACAAATACCAAGTCAACATCTAATGGGGTGATGATTTTTTAAGATTTATTTTGTTGCTATAATGCAATGTTTATTATTTTACTGGTGTTGTGACAAAGTTTTGCTCCTGGGATTAAATTCTATGTTGTATAATTTTTGGTATGTTCATTTAGGAAGGAGGTAAAACTGCCTTTCCTGTCATGTAATATGCACATTTCTTTGTGTAAGAGTCACCATCTTTGACAAATAACCCTAAAGAGTCCTTTCTTGTAGGAAATAGTTCTGGATAGGGGACTTTTTCAGTCTGGGGGATAGCTAGTTGGTTTTGTAGACTGTGAGACCATCTAGATCACAGGATGTTAGAGAAAAAGGAGCCTTCAGCATTTTCCAGTGATGCCTCCTCCTTTACAGGGGAGGAGTCAGGCCCACAAAGCAGAGTAGTTTGCTCCAAGTCATATGGGCTTGTGACCTTTTAATCATGGGGGAGGAACAAACTTCCCTCTACCCTCAAGTTTCTTCTGGCTGGCCTAACAATCAAATAGACATGAGACAGATTAGCAAGAAAAAATAACCAAATTAAATCCATATGTATGTATGGGAAACTCACATACGTGAGAGTGTCAGAGACCCCACACGCAGGAGAGGTTCATAGATAGAGAACATGGGTATGTAAGACCTCCTGAGCTAGGGGTGAGGTAAAGTGCCTGGGGGGCTTTGAAAGTTCAAAGGTCATTACAGGGTGACAGGAAGAGCAGACTTTTAGTAAACAGAAGTTTGCCCTACCCTATAAACAGGTCAGAAGGAGTTATATAACTCTGATAATCTGTTCTGGGCAAGGCCTCTAATTCACATTCTTCTAAGTAGTTAAAGGGAGCCAGGCAGAAATTTCTCCTGAGACTGTGGCCAAAATTGCCTTTAGCTCAAAACAATCCACAAATGACAGAGGGGCGTCTTAGGGTGACTCATTCTGGACCCCCACATAATCCAGATCTTCTCTTAGTATACACTGCTGTTCACCGAACCAAATGCAGTACCATACTGGGACATTCTCTCAGTGCATTCCACCACCCAGTAAGAGCCAATACGGTAAATATCTTTCACATCGCATTTTATTTGACCAGTTGTTTGCTTGCTGGCTTCTTTGCTTGGCAATTGTGATGCGCTTGTGACTCACTCCATTTCCAAGTTCCCAGTTGCAGCCATAGGCCCTAGTGTTGCTGCCCATGAGTATCACTCCCTCTTCTGGACCAGTGATGATGTCTGCGTAACAACTTCTCTTTTTCGGGCACCGAAGCTGTGCCCTGGATGTCACAGTCCCATGGGGGGGAATAAAAGAAACTCAGTTTACTAGGCAGGTGACACTGAAAGGACAAGCTGTCCTCATGGTGATGCTTCTACCCTCATGTCCCTATCCCAAGATATCCAAAACGAACGGAGGGAGGAGGCCCACTGACTGCATACCATCTTCTATTTTTCCTATGTAGTGTTCACTCTGTGGTGTCCTACACTTGCTGTTTATGTTGTACTGAAGAGGAAGGAAGCTTTCTGCCTTAATTTCTGAACCAAAACAGTTTTGACTGATTGTGAGGTTCTGTGAGTATACGTGTTCTTTCCAAAAGATGTAAACTTATTGCAAACATATTGGAACATTTTGTGTATTTTGCTGATATACGAGTAAAATGGGATAAAATGTTTAAAAGGGGGCTATTCAAGAAAATATACACTCACTATACTTAGACACATGCAGATGAGGCCAGTTTTCTCCATCACCCATCACTCAGATTCTGTCTTAAGAAGAATTCCCAGTAAGCCCTACACAGGGCCAGACAGACTATAGTCTATGCCACAGGCGGGCATATGAGTGTCTTCCTCTTCATGTGGGATTGGGTGTCAGATGAAAGGAGGGCATAGGGGAATTGAAAAGGTTAAAGAAATGGCTTGTCACCTGAGCAGTGCCTTTGAGGGCAGCACACTCAAGTATTTTATTAATAAAAATTCTGGCAATGGAGTTTATTACAGACATACTATGATTGAATTGTGATTCTGAACTAAACCCCAAAGGTAATGTAAATTTCCAGAGCACTTTCCAGAAGGGAATAATGGGCTTCTCATTTCTTAGTGTGCTTTTAAAACTTCTACTTTGTCATCTTTCTATCCCATAATTGTCTCTGATTCCTGAACACTTCTCCCTATACAGAACTATCCACACCGGACTCACTCTCATTTGGCTCTTTGTGTTGATCACAGAAATGATCAGAGACCAAAAGATCCTGGCTTGGCCCTGCCCTCAGCCTTCTACCTTCTCGCTCCTTGTATCGGACCCTACCTGCTTGGTGGGGTGCTGTTCTGCCATGTTGGAGTGAAGACCCATGGAGCTGGGGTTCCTGGCTACGGTAGGATGGGCAGGGTGGAGCTCAGGGATAAGGTCATCTGGGTAAAACACCTGGTAGAAGCCAGGGAGGCCTTCTTCCTTGATTGTATGGTTAGGGTCCAGAGCAGCGAGCTGATTAATCAGAGTGCTGGCTTCTCAGGCTACGGGCCTTGGCCTGCGATGGCTGCTCTCCAGTACTTGGCAGTGAACCTCCCAAACTTTGAGTTGTCCGGGAATCTGGAGATTTGACGCTTCTGTGCCAAATAAAAGGAGGCTGTGGATGTATGAGGAAGAAAGATCCCATCCCTGGGCTCTGCTCCCTTGCCTCCACTGTCCTTAGGGATCTTGTTATCACTCTCCACCAGGAATGGGCATCACTGGTTCTGGGAGCTGCAATTTCCTGATGATCACGTGGCCCAAAGGAAAGAGCCTTTGCTGGGTGTTGGGAGACGTAGTGTCATAACTTGTCGGAGCCTGTGTGTTCATTAGGAAAGTCAGGAAAGCTCACGCTTGCCTCAGAGGGATATTAAAATTAAGTCAAAGCATAAACCCAGTATGGTTTTGACCAATCAAAGGTGCTCCTCACATGTAAAAGTTTACAATTACATTTGAACTTTATGCAAATATGATATTACCTATCAGATATTCTTTTTCATACTTTCAGCACTGATCAATTTTAAAGTATAAGAATCTATCTTTTTAAGAGGACTGGATTTTATTTCACTAGGGCCAGCTCTCTAAGATAGGATCAAATTTGTTTCCAGCAGGGATCTAGGGAGTTCACCTTCTCCATTTCCTGGTTCAGTCAGGACCATATCTGATACACATCAAACTGATTTTATTAAAAACGTTTTGGAAGTCCTCTGCAGAACACAGTGCTGCTGTCTTTCTTGACCACCCAGCCCTCTGCTTCTCAATTGTCACTAATTGAAAAGTCATTTCTAATGTCTAAGTTAAATCCTTGGTGTTGCAGCTTGATTTTTTTTTTCTTTTAGTCTTTTTCTTATAGTAAATAAATTGACATCTCCCAATTAGTTAGGGCACTGGACTCTTAAACTTTTATTAATTTTCTTCTTCTAAGTCCTTTTACTTCTAAGTCCCTAGTTTTTTAAAAAATATTTTATTTATTTATTTATTTTTTAAGCCTTTTTTTTAATTAATTTTTTTTAATTACAGTTATTTGCAGCCTCTCCCCTCCCCACTCCCTTCCCCTCCCGTCCCACCCCCCCAGCCTCCCTCCTCCCCCTTATTTTATTTATTTTTTATAGAGAGAAGAAGGAAGGAGACAGAGAGGGAGAGAAGCATTGATGTGCAAGAGATACATCAATTGCTTGCCTCTTGCATATTCCCAACTGCAGACCTGGCCCACAACCCAGGCATGTGCCATGACTGGGAATCAAACTGGCAACCTTTTGGTTCACAGGCTAGCACTCAGTCCACTGAGTCACACCAGCCAGGTCTAAGTTCCTGATTTTTAACTCCATTTTTCATGGTTTTCCTTTCTTATCTGTCAGGCAGTGTTCCCTTATTCTCTCAGTTGAATGAAGATAATCTCCCAGTATCTATTATGGAGAGGTCCAGGACTGATCTTGAGATTCCAGGGATTTCTGATGGGGATGAGGATGAGAAGCAAGCCTTGGCTCCGTAGTTCACCATTAGTTAAGAACAATGGGCGGCCAACTTCTCCCAGTTTAGAAGAGACATATATTGGAAGTATAGACTTCTGAAGGCTTAAGGCTCAGACCTAGATATATTCCTAGCCACTACACCCATACCCAGCTGGATGCCATCTCCCTTGGGGACTATCAAAAAAGGCCACTTACCCAGTCCTGAATGCAGATGGGATGGGTGTCATTAAGCAGCTACTCATCCCTGAGGTGGACACAGGAAGGAGTCATTCTGTTACAGGGGTCTGGAAATGTCTCCCTAAGGGTCCTGAGCTCTGCTCACATCCTTAGTTTGGAGTGTAGCCAGTCAGAGTGGGAGAGGCTAGAACTTATGGGGAAGCTAAGGCCTATAGGCCTGTCAGAGAGTCAGTTGCAGAATGTGGCACCAGCCATCTGGTCACTTGCAAGGCATAGTGGGCATTAAGAGTATGACAAATGCCCCAGGGCATTGTCACTGGAGCACGTCCTTGGCTTCTCACTTGTCTCCTTTTCTTTTGCATGGAAAATTGATATGGGACTCGAATTCCCATTTTATTCTGACTCTCCCTCACCCATCCCTTTAGGAAAAAGAAAAGCAACAGCAGCAGTTAGGATCCTAAATCTACATCCTTGGTCATTAGGCAGGTGTTCCTAGGGTCCTGCAGTGACCTCTTTGGAAATCAGCCTTCCTTGAATAAAGGAGAGCATCCTTCAAGCTGAGGTAAGCTTGGCTCTTTTGACTTGTTGATCCTCAGGGATCAGTAGCCAAGAAAATATTTCTCTGCATCTCAAGATGGGGTCTGCCTGGCCATATTTCCTTTATCATTCTGGAGGGGAGTAGAGGTGACTGACCAGGCTTGGGAAAAGACCAGAGGGGTTTCTCTCTGCACTGGCTATATTTAAAGATCCTCAAGAAAGTTAGGACTCTTCTTCGCCCTGTATTGTGAAGGGGCTAGAAAAACAAAGAGCAGTTCCACATCTCAGAGACCCCTGACCAGTCAGACTCTCATTTGGTTTTCTCCTTCCTCTGATTCCTGCAGCCACACATGAAGTCTCCTCAGTCTTCCCATGGGATTTGGAAGTCCCTGAGTTAAATCTTATTTTATTCTGACATTGGAGAATATTTCATTGGGCTCCATCTTTTATATCCTTGATACTCAAAGTGTCATCCAGCAGCTTTGGCATCACATTAGGAGCCTGTTAGAAATG